>JAVJIF010028806.1:0-42693 GCA_038442645.1 Agave tequilana | reverse complement strand
TTTATTTTTACATGATGGTTCCTTTATTTGGATTATTTCGCTCGACATACCAGCTTGTGCAGATAGAAGCTAGATAAATAACGGTGTTAATCTAACTTGTATGATATTTCTTTTATACCTTGATAGTGAATTTCAGGGAAAAATTCTTATCTAGGTGGGGTGAATGTAACTGAGAAATTTTGAATTTTAATCTGATTTAAATTCCGAATTTATTTAAATTCATGATTTATTTGTTTTAAATGATATATTATTATTATTCACATGATTATGAGTATTGGGTGAAATCCTAATTTATTAGGATTTATATAGATTTCTAGTATAATAAATAATGTTATTATTTAATTATTTTTGGATTAATTATAATAATTAATTATTTTATTTAATCTTTTATAATTGTGTGGACCCATAGGGATATAATAGGCATATTTGAGACCAAATTATTGTTTGTTTAAATACTATTTTGAAAAGAGATAAATTTGAATTTCTCTTCTTATTGATATTTTGTGGGTATTGGATCCACTTTGGCTTTGAGTTTTAACGCAATAGAGAACTATTTGCAACCCATTAACCCATTAAGAAATATCTAATTATAATTTCACTTAAGTTTCATGTATGTTTCATCGGTATTCCATTTGTATTTTATTTCATTTGAATTCCATTTGAGTTTAAATTATTTATGGAAGGATTGGATTTCATTGGATTTAAATTAAAAAACCCCCCTCTTCCCCTCCTAATATTCTTTGGTCGACCTACTTGGAGAGAAGAGAGAGAGAGAGAGAGAAGGAGAAAGCCATAGATTTTCATATGGATTGAAAGCTTGCATGGAAAGGACCCTCCTCTTCATGTGTTCTTCATTTAGATCACCTCTTTTAATCCAAGCAAGACAAGTTCTTCTCTTGCTTGCTTCTTCCCATGATAAGATGCTTCGGATATTTAAAAATGAGATTTGTTTGTATGCTAGAGTCTATGATTGATTTCATCCATCATATGAGTTGGATTTAAATGAGAATTTTGTGAGTATTATAGACTTGTCATAAGGATTATATCCAAATCCGACCACCATTGGAATAGTATATTATTTGTTATGATTTTTCAAAGTAAAAGTTTCGTCTCAGTCCAAAGACATAAATCAGAACTGATACCCTTGATAAAAAAAAATATGATTTTTATATTTTATTATGGTCGGATCATTATGAGAATTTTTGTGCATATATTAGACTTACTATAAGGTATCATAGCCAAATATGAGATTTCTTAGAATAGTAGATTAATTGTTATGATTTTTCAAAATAGAGTTTGCATCTCAGACCAAACCAGAATCCAGTTTAGACACCTTGACTTTTATAACCCACGTTTTCATGTATAAAATGATGTTATATTTTTATGAAAATTTAAGTACATATAGTATACTTACCATATTTTAACATATCCAAATTTGAGAGTTACGGGACTAATAGATTATTATTATGATTTTTCATATTTGACTCTGCATCTCAGTTTAGAAACAGAAATTAGTTTAGAGACTTTGATTTCAATCTATGTTTTCATTTATCAAATGATGTTAGATTCTTATAAAAATTTAAATACATATAATACACTTGCCATTCTTGATCATATTTAAATTCTAGATTTATTTGGCTTGTAAATTATTATTATGATATTTCAAACTGGATTTAAGTTTCAGCCCAAGCCTGAATCTTAATCGTGATACTTGAACTTCAACTTAGGGTTTTAATTATCATATGAAGTTTGTTTCTCATGAGTATTAGATGTACATTTTGTGTGTAACTCAGCGTGTACGCGTACTGAGGACGTATGTATATGTGAACACGTGTATGGACACGTGTAATTTAATTTATTGATGTATTATTTTCATTTCAATAGTAGTATAAGGCATGAGAGATTATATATAAACGTTGCCAGTAGTATAAGACATGAGAGTTTACATATAAATGTTGCAAGTATTGTAAGGCGTGAGCGGTAACATATAAACATTACCAGTAGTGAAAGGCATGAGAGTTTATACATAAATGTTGCCAGTAGTGTAAGGCGTGAGTTCATTTATGAACATTGGCACAGTGTGAATTCTTAATAGTTATGGTTCAATCGCTGTGGAGGGCGACGTAGCTTCTACGTGAATTAGACGGGAGATGAATCTTTACTCTCTCGTATTGATTGAATTCGTTGCATTGCTTGGATTATGATAATTGTTGTCTAATATTAGTGGTGATTAGCTGTGTATCATGTATCACGCACGGACAAGTTCATCACGGATATACACGGACACATTCATCGTGCTTATTTCACCATATTTATCATCGTATGTGGTTTGTATTACTTGCTTTGAATTGACATGGATTATGTATATTAGCTTGTATCAAATGGTATATTTACAAGTGTTTTCTTTTTTGAATTATTCCTTCATCGTATCAGTTTCATGCGATTAGAAGCCAAGTACACATAATTTTGTTAACTCACTTTTGATATTAGTTGTTTAATGTTATCTTTGTTTATGTCCCCGACCTTTTATGAGCCGGCTTCGCACTTATGGTGAGAGGCAACTTTTAAGTTAATTTTGCTAGCGCGTTTGACACCGTGGTTGTTATGCACCCAATTTCAGGTCTTTGGTGTGGTATCCGGAGAGACATTCATTGGAGGTTCTCAGAAAGTAGAGATCAGTTCTCAGTATTAGATTGAGTTGCTTTCTTTGGGTCCTACCCGAGTTGTATTATCAATTTGATTTAGATGTTTCAGTTGTATTCATATGTAGATGTTTCTACTATACTTGAGTGGACTTTGTATCCCTGTGATGAGAATTCTGTATATATTGTATAGTAATGTGGCTGAGGGCCCGTGCAGAGTCCTGTATATATGTTTCTGATTTAGACTCAGTCTTCCATATGAGTGAGTTTTCTCCATGTTTCATGTAGCAGTCTCTTTTACTTCTGCCTGAGTTATGTATCGCATTCTAACATCTCCGATTTCCCACTCGGGGCTGTAGTCTGATCAATGCAGCCAGAGTATGAGAATTCCAGGTCGTTAACAAAGGTTTCGTGAAGACCCTGTTGCACTAACAACGCCTTCACCCTTTTCTGTCATAGACCGAAGTTTCTTTGCCATTGAATTTCCCGACCTCGAACTTGTTCGCAGCAATTTTAATCTTCGACATATCACTTTTTCTCCAACCTTATGCTCTGATATCAATTGTTCGCAGAACTGGTCAATATGTAATATATGCAAAAGAAAACAAGTCTTTTGCAATACTAAGACAAAAGAGAGATAACACGAGAATTAACGTGATTCGCCAAACTAGCCTACGTCCACGGGGAGAGAATCTAAAAGAGTTTTATTAATAAACTTAGTACAAGAAATCTAACATTCTCCTTGATTCTCATAAGAGTATGCACATTCCTTCTTTGCACTGTCACCTACCTCTCTTTAACTTGGCTTCCCATCTCTTTAACTTGCAGTGTCACCTGCATTCCGATTGGTACATAGTTTTAGTCAAAATATTCATGGATGATCGTTTAAACTTTGAGAATTAAAATACTAACCTTTTAGAAGGGACAACTGGAACACCGAGTTTAGCCACATCAGCGTCGTTTCCTTTAAGATGAGCACAGAGCTGGAATGGAAAGGTGAAGCCTTAAGGGTCTAATGTTAAATAACAAGAAATTTAAACTCAGGTTACACAAATTTGCGCAAATGGAAATCATAATAGCAATCAAGCCGAATGTTACCTAGTTCTAGCATCACATTCATCAGATTCCCACAGAAATCTTGAGAGTTGCAAAGTAATCAATTCAAGTCATGCCAATCAAGTAAGAATTTGTTTGTATCTGGTGGCATTTTCCACTTTGCTTCTCAAAGTTAGGTCATAACGCAGAATAAAAATGCAGTCATTTCAATATGTTCTGCATATATTATTTGTTCAGATTCATTAATTGCATATCTGCGTAAAGCTAAACATACTTTATTGTATGTATGATTTTATAATTTACATGGATACTTTATAAGGTATGTTCACATCAAATTCATTGAAGAACAGAGTCCTATAAAAGCAAACATGATAGAAAACTTGAGCAGAGCTCGTACTTACCCCACAGGCAGAGGAATTGCAGTAGACCCTGAAAAATCTCCTGGGCCAATTACCTTGAGCCCAGAACCGAATAGTATGTCGCACTCTGTTAGAAAAGATACTGTGCAGATGGCCTGACAAAGTCATGATCATTGTTTTAAATATTGGCTGATATACAGGTAATATCGGCCAAGATACCGGTATTTTATCCAAAACGATACGATAAGTGCAAAAATTTACCGGATATCGTTTTGGATCGATATGGGCCGATATATCGCCACGTGACTGATATATCAGCCGATATCCGAGATGAAATATCTGATATAACAATATTTTTTTTGCTTATTCCTATAACAATTTTTTTTACTTGAGAGATCGTTTTATTTTATTCTATGTTTATTGTGGTATTTGAATGATGTTTTTATATAATGTTTGGATAGTAACTTTAATAATGTCTTGTATGTATTGACTATTGATATATTAACCGGTATTTAGTGCCATACCTCGATATACCACCCGGTATCCGGTATCCGGTATATAGTTTTGCCGACCGGTATATCGCCGAAATCCGATATTTAAAACACTCATCGTGATGGATCGATGTGAGGAGGAATGCAATCGTCTTTATCATAGATATTGATAATACAGCTATTGGGAATATATGTAGGAGGTAAAATGCGCCATGCAACCATCCTCTTAATCATGGACTTCAGGAGAGAATAGGGTCAACTTCCTCATCACGAATAATGCCCGGTGGATTTCCATGCTTGTCCTAGATGAGAAGATAAATGAGTACAACTAAAATAAAAAATGGAGAGAGAATGTGCAGGAGATCTGCGTTATAAAAAGAAATAGAAACATACAGTGGCATAATTGTAGCAGCAGACAAATTGTATGGTGACTCGCCCTTTGCTTCGCATCCATTCCTTGGCTCTGAATATGTCCACTCTGAATCAAGAACAAGCCATATCAATTTCCACTTGGAAACATAGAATTGCCAAAAAGTTAATCAAACATATACTTTCAACCCGCATCTTCACAAGTGAATATGATATGCTCAACGAAAGATACATCTCAGAACTGATTTGAGTTATTGCTTAAATCTTGCGCTCTTGTGTCCTTGGAGTGATACAAATTCAGTAACAATGATCAATTAGTGTTATCTATGTATCCGTTCATGAAACTATTTATTTGTATTAGTGAAATCCTATCAAGGACTTTGCTAATCAATTAACAATATTACTGAAAGAAAATGAAAGCAGTAAAACAAGGTCTATTAAGTTCTAACTGATTAAGTTTCAAAAGCATAGAGCAGTATGTTGGAATCTTGCATGTGATAAGGATCTTATTTAGTGGAAATGCATTACATCTTATCCAGACTTAAAACTAAACCTCACCTTCGTATACATTTAACAGAAAAAATTTCAAACTAAATTTTTCTAAATTTTCTTGTAATTACAGTTAAAACTGCTCATCTTTCCATATGAATCAATACCATTATAGAAACTGGATTTTGAATCTCCTCAATACGGTGGTCACCAGGAACAGAATGCGCATCTACAGTAAAAGATCGACTCATATTTGAATCTTTTCTCACGATTAAGTCTACATGCGCTCGCTGACACGCAAAGAAATACAGTTATTACTTATCTCTGACATCTATGCACAAAATTGACCAACAAATTCTCAAAGTTAACTATATCATACAAACACTAAAAAGATTATGCACACAAGCAATTGTCATCAAACAGAATCAATCTATAGCTTTCCACAATTGGACAACAACACAAACACATAACGACATCATTTATCTGTGTTTTTGGAAAACACAATCTTATCTAATGTGATTTATGCATCAAACAAGTGACAATATATTCACAAGAATTATGAAATAACATATACCCCTACCTAAGCTGCCGATTCCTCCACATTCCGGAAGCTCGTACACGTAAATAACTAGATGCGAGTCCCGCACGTGCGGGGCGGGGCATTTGAGTTGTTCACATGTGGGCTGGAGCTTTTCACGTGTCTCTGAATCAATATCTGTTTCTAATTTTTGATAAAGATTTCCTTTTTAAACACTTTCTCACTCAACACAGTGAAAAGGCGGCCTCCCTTCTCTTCAATCTACTTGAATCAAATCTTCCAAATTAATCATAATGTTTCCTTTGAGGGATATGGCTCGCTTGAAAACTCAAGAAATCGAATTTTTGTAGCTAAATATCGTCGAGCGAAACTGCCATAGCACCGATAAGAGATCCCACATTTTATTAGATGGCTAAACGAACAGAAACTGCCATGCTTCTGTCTTTGCTAAATCCTACATGTCGCGTTATTTTCACTGGTTTTCTGACACATAAAATACACGTGCAAAGTATGAGCTATGAAACTGAAAGACCATAAAAGATTAAATTCTAGGGGTAATTATCTGAAGATCCCTATTTAACTTGTTTTAACTTCTAATCACATTTTGTTTGACCATATTTTTTAGTCCAAACTTTTATTTATTTTTTTAGTCCATTTGCAAAATATCATAGAAATACCTTTTTAAGATTAAATTCTAGGGGTAATTATCTGAAGATCCCTATTTAACTTGTTTTAACTTCTAATCACATTTTGTTTGACCATATTTTTTAGTCCAAACTTTTATTTATTTTTTAGTCCATTTGCAAAATATCATAGAAATACTTTTTATGATTGAAAAGATTTAATAAGCCAGTTGATATTTTTTAGTTAGTTTTCTTATTCTCTTACCTCTAGCAATGTCTTTTTTTGTCTTTACCTCTCAAACCCAAATCCTTATTTTCCTCCCAAAAGAAAATTTCTAATCAAAATGAAACTCACCACCGCTAAAAGTTCTCTTGACATCATATTCAACCCTTCCTCCACACAACCTTCTCCCAAAATCTCTTATGACCGTACTCATTCATTCTCACTTACCCATATTTGTGCTCGTTTGATCTCGCTTGTCTTTATCTCAAACACTACTATCAGCAACTGAAGTGTGTAAGAAAAGTATGTAATAAATACAATAAATTGATTATCATAAATGACAAGTATGTAACAAAAGAAATATGGTTACACTAAATAATAAGTAGGTAATAAGCGATATGTACATAAAATAAGCAAGAAGTCAGTATTACAAGTGATATGTAACAAACATTAAGTGAGTAATAAAGGGACAAATATGTAACATGAGCTATAGGTGTGTGGCATAAGTGAAATAATAGGTAATATAATCTGTATGTATGCAGCATAAGTGATATGTTAGCATACAATAAGTATGTACAAAATTAATAAATATATAATATAAATAATAAATGAGTAAAATAAATATTAAATAGGAAATTTCACTCCAGCCACCTATTTTGACCCATAATTAGGAAAAATAACTCAGTGTCATAATTTGATTCACTACAATCTCATCCACGTCAGCATAAAATGATTCCTCCCAACCACCACTTGTTTATATATTTTCATTTCCTCTTTTACTCTTCCCCACCGCCCCCGACATTGCTCTCCCCTCAACTTTGACACCAACGCGCAGTAATTCGCGAGTCGACCGCACGATCAGGTCGACGTGGGGGTTGGAAGGAGCGGGGAGCCCCCCTCCCGGGGGTCTCAGGGAGCAGAGCCCCGGACCAATTTTTTTGAGAACTTTTTTGCAGATCTCGTTTGTTCATGCTCGTGATGAGTTTTTGTTCATGATCGATGTGGTATTTAGATCTGAAAAGTATTGGGGATCATTCGATGCCGGTGAACGGGGGTCTGTTAATGATGGTGATGTTGAATGAGGACTGCAACTCATGACCGCAGCTCTGTATGAGGACTGTGAGCAGTACTGCGTGTCGCATTCCTTTATTTCACTCTGACTATGGGCACAGTCTTTTTATTAATTGAATATTAGGACATTTTGCATGGACTGCGATCATTGTCACAGTCCCAATATAGGCTAGAAAATTGTGTTTTTGTGAGGACTGCGACGATATAAGCTGAAAAATTGTGTTTTTGTGAGGACTGCGATCATGATCAAAGTCCTAATAAAGACTCAAAATAAGGCATCATAAACAGAAACATATCCTAATAAAGAGGCCTGCGATCATGGTCGCGTCCTCATAAAGAGGACTGCGATCATGGTCGCAATTCTATAAAAACTCAAAAATATGACATTTTTATAAGGACTGTGATCATGATCGCAGTCATAGAAATAGGACATTTTTTAGGACTGCGATCGTGGTCGCAGTCCTCAGAAATAGGACATTTTTATAAGGACTGCGACCGGACTGCAACCATGGTCGCAGTCCTCAGAAATAGGATGTTTTTGTGAGGACCGTGATGAAAGGTTTTTTTTTTGTGAGGATACATCGCAGTCCTACATTATAAGCAGTTAACATTTTCGAAGCGATCTGCTTTTTTGAAGTGATTAAGGCGGGGGCATTTCATCTTTTGCTACCGAGTGCTTCTGTGCTTAACACGTAAGCCCCACGTGGTTGATTTAAAAAAGGAGGTGGCTGAAGCGAACAAATTATAAAGCTGAGTTTTTTCCTAATCACGATTTGACATAGGAGAGTGTAGCGAAATGCCTCTTTAAATAAGTAAAATAAGTAATAAGCATGTGACAAATTATAAGCATAACAGGTTAGTAGATAACATAACCAATAATAAGTGTGTAATATAAACATTAAGCAGTAACATAACCAATAAGTGTAACATAAATCGATGAGTACGTACCATGTATCGCCTCAATCTCGCGGGTACGGAGACATTACTGCGACGTACATACGCAGAACAGAAATACCCTCGCGTATGTACGCTACGCATCAGTACAAGCAAGAATTAGAGTGCGAAAAGCATAGTGATAATATACATTTCATTAATACAGTACAAGTACACCGTAATCAAAGACTGTGACACAATATTACAGGAGTTACATCACCAGGAGGCGTAAACGTATGATTACAAAGCATGAAAAAGATTGGAAGACACTCACAAGCTACAAAAGGGGATCCCATGAGCCAGTCAAGAGAGGGCAAGTTGGGAATAAGCTACGACTGATCCGTTTGCTTCATGTGAAACGACTAGTCTTTCGCTGAAGGATCCACTCTAGTTTAAGCTCCGAAATCTGGACATGCAAGTCCAGGGTTGTCAAAAAACAACTCAGCGAGTGCGTAAAATGAGGCCAAGTGGCGTGCACCGGGAAACACGTGTACGGGAATTAAAGTGTAGCATACTCAAGTCAAGCAGGAAGACAAAGAAACAGTAAATGTAAATGAAACACAGAAGCAGGACTAAACTAGGAAATAAGCAAGTCAGGAGATTAATATAGTAGCCCAGTCATAATAGCAAGAATCAGGCAGTGTATTGAGATGGAACATAAGAGATAAGCAGAGTGGTACACAAGTGGTGAGCAATGCAAGCCCAGTCATAATAGCAAGAATCAGTCTTTCGCTGAAGGATCCACTCTAGTTTAAGCTCCGAAATCTGGACATGCAAGTCCAGGGTTGTCAAAAAACAACCCAGCGAGTGCGTAAAATGAGGCCAAGTGGCGTGCACCGGGAAACACGTGTACGGGAATTAAAGTGTAGCATACTCAAGTCAAGCAGGAAGACAAGAAACAGTAAATGTAAATGAAACACAGAAGCAGGACTAAACTAGGAAATAAGCAAGTCAGGAGATTAATATAGTAGCCCAGTCATAATAGCAAGAATCAGGCAGTGTATTGAGATGAAACATAAGAGATAAGCAGAGTGGTACACAAGTGGTGAGCAATGTACTATAATAATAACCATAATAGTAAAAATTAATAAAACTCGAGATCCAAATCAAAATCCAAAATATGAAATCTGAATTAAAACCCAATAAATGCAAATGTGGGCGAAACCAGTTGTATACGCCCAGTCTACGACTTCATGAGATTAGTACGTTGAGAAGATAATCTAAACAAGGAAACCCTTATATATATACCTCATACCTCATGTCACCTTAGTCTGAGTGTATAACCCGAGTTGCCTGAAAACTGCTGAATAGGGGAACATAAATATGTATATCATTATCCTTACACACAGAGAGACAAGTATAGTCCAGTAATAGGAAAACCAGGAATATTTATTGTAGCATAGAATAACATACAAGTGATGGGCAGGATAACTTAATCATATAACAATAGTAATAATTGACACAGTATCGCCTGTAATTTTAATCATTCCCCTCAAGTGTCCCATACCACTAGCAGTTCAATACTGGAGTCTGTACTTCCAGCAGAGTACATCCGAACTTTGATATACAGATATCATTATTCGAATGAGAGAGTGATCGAAAACATCCGCTCCTAACATTATTATTGTTAGGTCAGTTATGACTGATGTAGGATGATGTATTGTGTTTAGAGTTATTCAGTAATAATAACCAGTACCGCCTGATATTTCAATCATCTCCCTACCAGTGTCTCACACCACTGATAGTCCATGCTAGATCTTGTACTCCGATAAAACTCATTTGGATCTGATATGTGAGTACCAGTACCGAACAAAAGAGAGACCAAATATCACACGTTCCTAATATTATTATTGTATACCGTGTAATGTGTAAAATGCTGGGTCAAGAAGGCACGGTCGTGATGTTGGACTCCAGTGGCATCCTCACGGACTCCAGAGGTACCCCCACCACGTGTGTGGTGTGATACTTAGCTCCATGTGGTACTTAGCCCACACACATGTGCGTACCGGTTAACAGGTGTATTATGGATACTATATGGGGACTCCAGAGGTACTCCCACCACGTGTGTGGTGTAGTGCTTAGCTCCACACACCGTTCCGTCATGCCCAAATTACAGGCATGTTTTGTGATGTGATACAAGAGTTATAATCTTTGAGTGTATAACATGACAGCAGGTGTCAAGTCCCCAAAAAGGTGAATAATCATGAGTAAGGTGGTTAACCAGTCAGGGGTCAGATATCAGGTGTCAGGTGTCACCCAATACAAGCCAAATACAGGATCACATCATGTGTCAGGCAATCAGCAGGTCATGTGACATGATACAAGAAAACAATATAGTTCAAACTCTTCACAACCATATCAATAATTACCAATTATATTATTAAATAGCTAGTCGGTGCTAATAAAACCCACAGGCTAAAGGAAAGTTAAGCACAAGCAAAGCATGTAACAGGCACTCACAAAGCTACAACTAACACTAGAATAGTATTCGCAAGACATGCAACAATATTACAAAAACACTTGCTCAAGAGAAATTGTACTCGCCTAACAGACGATCAGGTGTTGTGGTCAACTCGGAGCTTTGGTGGGGTTAGCGTGTAGCGCACAAAAACAGAGAGAGAACTAGAGAGAGAAAGTAGGGATAGGGGAGACAACTTAGGGAGGGGCTGAGAGAAGAGAAGTAAGAAAAAGAAAGAGAGTGTGAGAGAAATAAACTAGAGAAAAAAAAAGGGAAAGAAAGAACGAAAGAGAAAGGACAGAAGAAAAGGAAGAGGAGGGGAGTGACGGCGGCCAGGAGGGTGGCGCGGCCGGGGTGGCCAGTGGCGCCGCGGAGGGCCCGATGGTGGTCAGTCATAGTGAGCGACGGCTCAGAGTGGCGAGGTGGAGCAGTGGTTATATGGTTAGTGGTGGTGGGTTGGTGTTGATGTGGTAGGGGTTATATGGTTGGTGGTGGTGGGTTGGTGTTGATGTGGTTATATGGTTGGAGGTGGTGGGTTGGTGTTGATGCGGTAGGGGTGATGGTGGTGATGTACTGGTGGTGTGGTGGAGATGGAGTGGTGTAGTGGAGAGGGTTAGGGAGGAGATGGACGATGGCCATAAGAGAGGAGATGAAGAGGGGAGGTGGGTGGTGGTGGGGATGATGATGAAGATGAAGATGATTATGATGATTATGTGAATGATGGCGATGGATAGGGGGTGGTTGTGGAGGAGGTGGTCGGCCGACCGAGGTTGGGTCGTCGGAGTGGAGGTGGTTAACCGGGTGGCTGTGGGAGGGAGAGTGAGTTGTGAGATTGTGAGAGAGAGAGAGTGAATGAGAGTAAAAAAGAGGGAGAGAGGTTTTGTTTTTTAAAAGAAAAGGAAATAAAGAAGTGATGAGATGTGTACTACTTGATTTGACCTTTCTGGAAGTCAAACTGGACCGGTTCATTTTCAATATTGATTTTCATTACTTTTGATTTTTCATGATTTTTTGAAATTTTTCCTGATTTATTTTGAAAATCTTGTACAATCGGTATCGACTGGAATCGCCGATCGATTCTACGATTTTTTTAATTTACAAACGATATTGAATTTCTTGAATTTGATTTCATAATGTTAGCGTTATATTTTTCATTTTTGGGAATTTTTCTGAATAAGTCAAAATTTGACTGAATAAAATAAAATTTGTTTTTTTAAAGAAAAGGAAATAAAGAAGTGATGGGATGGGGGAAGGAATGGGAGAGGGGATGGGTGTTGTCGGTTGGCATGGGGAAGGGATAAAAGAAAAGAAAGAAAGGAAAAGGAAAAGGAGAAAGAAAAAGGAAAAAGAAAAGAGAAAGAAAAGAAAAAGAAAAAAGTGGAACAAAATAGGAAAATTGGGAAATTAAAATTTTGGTAATTTAAGAAAATAGGGAATTAAAAAAGAAAAGTTGGAGATGGGAAAAGAATAAAAAAAACAAATATTATTTTATTCAGTCAAATTTTGACTAATTCAGAAAAATTCCCAAAAATGGAAAATATAACGCTGAGGAACATTATGAAATCAAATTCAAGAAATTCAATATCATTTGTGTATTAAAAAAATCCTAGAATCGATCAGCGAAGATACCAGTCGATACCGATTTTACAAGATTTTCAAAGTAAAGCAGGAAAAATTTCAAAAAATCATGAAAAATCAAAAATAATGAAAATCAATATTGAAAATGAAACCGGTCCAGTTTGACTTCCAGAAAGGTCAAATCAAGTAGTACACAGGGATCAGGTCCCGGATTCTGACTCGGGTTGGTTCTGAATCCACCAAATATGAATCTGATACCAAATAAATAATAATAAAAGAAAAATAAATACGGGGTAAAATAAGAAAAATACGAGCGAAAACTCGGGGCACGTATGACGTATCTGGGAACGGTACCTTACATGATATAAGTGATACACGTGTAATGAAAGTAAAAAAATAGGTAATATACATCATAAGTAGGTAATATAAGTGATAATTGAGTAATACACAATAAATATGCGACACAAATGTAATAAATGCGTAAAATAAATATTAAATGGTAAAAAAGTAATAGGCATGTGGCAAATCATAAGCGTGTGAGATAAATGATTTGCGTGTAATATAATTTGTAAGTGTGTAACATAAGAGATACATGTGTAATAAGAGTAAAATATAAGTAATATACACCATAAATAAGTAATATAAGTGATAAGTAATACATAATGAGTATGTAACACAAATAATAAGTGAGTAATATAAATATTAAATGGATAAAAAAAGTGAGTCATGTCGCATGTCATAAGCGTGTGATATAACGATCCATAAGCACGTAACATAAGCAATAAGTAACATATGCGATACACGCGTAATACAAGTAAAAAATAGACATTATATGCCATAAGTAATATCAGTAATAAGTGAGTACATAATGTAACATAATATATAAGTATGTACATCTATTTGTATATAAGAAAATTAATAAGTGTGTAACATAAGTGATATGCGTGTAATACAAGTAAAAAACAGGTATTGATAAGTGAGTAATACACAATAAGTATGTGACACAAATAATAAGTAAATAAAATAAATATTAAACGGGTAAAAAATTTGATGGGCATGTCAAAGATCATAAGCGTGTGATATAAATGATCATTGTGTAATATAATATATAAGTGTGTAATATAAGCGACGCGTGTGCAATAAATATAAAAATAGATAATATACGCCATAAGTAGGTAATAAGAGTACTGATAAGTGAGTAAAACACAATAAGTATGTGACACAAATAATAAGTGAGTAAAATAAATATTAAATGGGTGAAAAAAAGTGACGTGTCACAAATTATAAGCATTGATATAAACTATTAGTGGGTAAATAATATATATATATATATATATATATATATATATATATATATATATAGGGAGCTGATCCTCTAAGAACGGTTCTCACAGATTTCTGTGAGAACTTTCACGTGGGTCGTCGGATCTGATAGATCAAATCAAATAAAATTAGATCTCTATCAGATCCGACGGCCCACGTGAAAGTTCTCACATGAATTCGTGAGAACCGTTCTTAGGGGATCAACTCACTATATATATATATATATATATATATATATATATATATATATATATATATATATATTATGTATATAACATAAATGGGTAACATAAGCGATACACGTGTAATAGAAGTGAAAAATAGGTAATATACACGATAAATATGTAGCATAACTAATAAGTGAGTAATACACAATAACTATGTATCAACTAATAAGTATGTAGCATGAATAAAATTCACATTTAACTTGTATTATAATAGTAGTTGAAAAGGAATATTTTGAAAAATCTCAAGGAAAAAAAGAGGCATAGAATTTGAATGAGAAAGATGTGAAAGGAGTTAATAATCGTTTAAAATATTAAACAAGGGTGAGATTTAGGTGATAATGGCAAATTTGTCCAAAATAATATAAGTTGTATTTAAGAAAGTACTAAAGTACATATTTTTAAAATTATGTACTAAAAAATGGTCAGGTTTTAATTAAAAATAAGTCAGAATAGGAATCTTTAGATAACTACCCCAAAAATCTATGTTTTCAATTAGATAAAAAGAAATTTTAAATAGGGGTAATTTTATTGCCATGCACTGTATTAAGCAGGGAATCCACAATAATTTTTTTAAAATAATTAAATGTACCCAATATCCCTTTTCTTTTTGTGCAGAGCATCCACGATACAATCTATATATATATATATATATATATATATATATATATATATATATATATATTGCCGAAGAGGAGGAAAAAATGAACATTAATACAATTTTCAAGGGGAGGTAGGATCATATTCGAGACTTCAGTTCTTGGAGTGGAGTGGAGAGTTTTGGGGAGGAGTTGAGGAGGTGGGTGAGGGAGGTGAGAACGATTAAGTAGTTGGTTGGGCTGTTTAATGACTTTGGGAAATGTTCCGGGCATCCAATGACTTTGGATGCCGTGCACAATTACTGTGGAAGTTGAAAATAATTGGATGCTTTAATTAAAAAGCTGGATGCCAATAAAATTACCTTAAATAGATATAGATATATAATATATATATATATATATATATATATTATATATAACAAATGTTTTGTATTGCAAGTCATTATTTCCATATTAGGTAGATATGAGAAATCGCGTTGCTCCTTGTACTCGGTTAAGGTGGAGTTGGAGTTAGTTTCAATGATTGTCAAATCAATTAAGACTCATATTTTTGCACATGCAACTGCATATAAAGTGAACTTTACATATATAGGAAAGTTGCATGTATAAAAGAATTTATTTTTTTAGGGCTTATATAAGAAAACTTAGTTAAATGTCAATTTAAATTTGTTAAGCACAAGGAGCTGTATATCTTACATCGATAGAATTAGATCTTCAGACTTGCATTCTCAGTTCCCAAAATTTGTAAGGTCATGCCTTAAGTACTTGAGTAGTTGCCTATCTGAAAGGAACAAGAGCATTCTTCTATGATAAAGTCCTGAAGGAAATCCAAATCTTTTGCATCAGACAGGAACTACTGAGTATTCTTCTTTATAAAGTCTTAAGGTTTCTCAGAACATTTTGCATCAGAGGAAGAATGGAAATGGCAATGCTGGAGCAATTGTGGTGCTACTCATGCTTGTATCTGGGGTCTTCGCTGATGAAAATCCAATGTTGGAAGTTTTCGCACTTAAGATCAATCTATAGAATGCTGCATTTTTGTGCTGCAAGGTACGTACAGCATGAGGGAGTAATTGATGACATCTCATCATGATTAACAATTAGTAGGCAATGCATGTTTTTAGTATAGGTAGTAAAATATGCCTAAATAGATTTACAATGATACCAATCAAGACTAAAAGGCCATGCAATTTTTTTGTGTTTTTCAAGAACAATAATATCAAGGCAATATATAGCCAATATGCGTAAAAAGATTTTACAATGATACCAAATCAAGGGTTGAAAGAGCACATGGTATCAAGGCAATATATAGCCAATATGCGTAAAAAGATTTTACAATGATACCAAATCAAAGGTAGAAAGTGCACATGGTATCACTAAGGAGCACAGGAGATTGTTGTCTGCTCAAATACAAAGACAAAACAAGATCAAATGTATAAAATGGAAAGAGAAGCGGGGATCAAAACTGAAGGTGTACAATCTACAAGCGCTGCTTCCATTATCTGACAGAACTTGAGTTGCGAGATACCAGATATAGAAATAATAATGCCGCAAAATTCCTAACAGATCCTTTAATACACAATATGGACATGCACAAACTACTAGTAAAGAAACAGAAAAGAGAAAAGCCCTGAGGAGAACTTCAAGTAAATTAACCGTAAGGAGAAAACTATGGACTAAAAAGCATTTGGAAATCATAATTTATGTCAAAGTGCCTAATAACATTTTCGGTGAAATAAAAAAAAAGAGAAATTGATAGCATTTTTTTTCATAAGAATAACTAGCATAGAGATTCGTTGATCTAATATTTAAAGACATTTATCAAAATTTTCTAGGAAAGAAATATATGCAAACACAACAAGATAAACCAGATGTATAAAAGTCTTTTGGGCGAGGAAACATTTATATATGCAGTGTTTATCACAGCCACCTTGAATAGACAAGTCTTGTTTCAATTATACCAATGAAGAAGACAGGGCTTACCTCGAGCGGGAGGCAACTGAAATGATAAACTTAACTCCATTCACACACTTAACTCCATTCACACCTTCAGTGCTATTATTCCTGCAGCATCACAATGGTAGTCACATCAAATGGTAATACCTTCCATATAAAACCAAATTCCACAACACAGATTTGGAGAACTAATGTCAGAAATTGATATTAGCTAACATCTTAGTCAATGTGTCCAACTACGTTTTTTTTTTGTGAAAAAGAATCGAAAAGACTATATTTGAAATAATTTCTAAAAGCGTCCATAATAAAAACTATAAAGACTTTGAAAGTATAAAAATTTAAAAAAGAAGCTACTAACATAACATATAAGTAAATTTGAAAAACAATTCTAAAAGCATGCTTGCTTAATAAAAACTAGAATATTGTTGTTAAGCTAATAAGGTTTTCAAAAGTATGTAAATTATTTGAAAAATATTTGAAAAAAATTAAAGTTCAGAAATATTAATCTGGAAAAGAATTAAACTAGTAATAGTTAATAAAAAAATATTTTGAAGCTAATGAGCTCTCTGAAAGTATAAACATTTCTAATTGTGGGAAAATTATTCAATCCCATTGCTAATTAGCTCTCAGAAGTACAAATTCCGTTTGAATCCATTAAAGTTCAGAATCATATTTGTTGAAAAGAATTCCGTATAGTTTGGATAATAAAACTAAACTTTGAAAGTAATATAATTTTAAAAAGCACTTAAAACTAATAAGTAAATTTGAAGAATAATTTCAAGAATTATTCTTAATAATTGCAGTAAGTTCTTGCTAAAGCTAACATACATTTTTCGAAGTATAGAAGTGTCAAAGAAAATGTAAAAACGTTTAAATGTTATAATATAATTTAATAAATGATAAGAAATATTTTGAAAACAAATAAGTTTCGAGAAAGTTTTTTTACATTTTGGAAAAATATTCAAAAACGTTATAGTTGTGAAATAAAATTTTGAAAAATAATTTATAACCAAAAGTTTAAAGTTTTGAAAAAGTAATTCACTAACAAAACCACAAGTATAACTAAATTTAAAGAAGAATTTGAAAATGTTAATTGAGAGCTTTTTTAAGCATATAAGGTTTTCAAAAGTTAATTGAGAAAATTGAGAAAACTATTTGAAAAACAATAAAGTTTAATACATAAATTTGGAAGAAAAAAATCCAAAAAGAATGCTTAACAAACCTATAAATTAGCTTAATAAAAACTATAAAACTTTATGATTTCACAGATTCAAAATAAGTTTACAAAGGCGTATGAATTAAAAGTGTCATTAGTTCACTAAGAAATTACAGTGTCTTTAGTCAACTAAGAAAATACAGTGTCATTAGTTAACTAAGAAGATACACTGTTATTAATTGACACAGATTCAAAATAAGTCTACAAAGGCGTATGAATTAAAAGTGTCATTAGTTAACTAAGAAAATACAGTGTTACTAGAAATAAGAATCTTTTTATAAAATCATTATAAAAAGTGTTATTAGTTAAAAACTACAAGTACTTACTATTTAGTAATTTTAGAAAAAAAACCAAGATATAGAGGCTAAAGGTCTTAGTGAAGGCATATTGCTCGATAGGAATGAGTGGAGAAAGCTGATCCATGTGCCCAATCCGGCGTAATTCACTTTTAGTTCATGTAGCCTACCCCAAATACTTGGGACAAATGGCTTAGTTGTTGTTGTTGTTTGTTTGTAGGGAAAAAAATACGAAAAAGTTTGAATTATGAAAGAAAATAGTTGCAAACATTTGCTTATAATTTGCCAAAATTTTAAAAGTTGCTTTAGAATTTTATAGATGAAAAAGATTCAGTTATTTTGATAAAATAATGTGTAGACTTTTACCTATCCCCAACTTTAAAAAAGTCAAATGTAAATGAATAGCTTAGCATTTTGAGGTTCTAGCAAACATTTCTGTGCTTTTCAAGAGCAATAATCTTCATACGCAATATATGTTGTTAACATGTCTACAGAGATGGTTGTCAATATGTCTAAAGATATACAGGATAATATTGAATGAAGAATACAATGCATAAGATATATCCTGAGGGAGTAAGTTAATGATGCAAATTCTGCTAAGTAATGATACAAAGGAAATATCCACTGTCATGTGGTGTTAGATGATTGCACTGGAACTTGAAAACATATAGATTCTTTAAGAGTGGTAAAAGTTTAAAGTTCTATAGAGAGCATTTTCATGTTTGTCAAGAACAATAATTTATTAGGCAAAATGTGTTGTCAAATACCTATGCGAGGGAGCAAAATTGATCTACTCAGTATCAAGTTCAGATGAGATGTTAAGAAGGGAAGTTATGTTGCCAGTGGTAGCCGACAATAGATGACATGATGTGCCCTAGTGGGAGTAGAAGTACTGAACCTCTTGGCATCAAGTTCATAAGAATAATAATAAGTAGGATATAAGTGATCTCAGCAACTCTAAAAGTTACAGATACCGATATTGAATCAAGATTAAATGTGCATGTAGGAATTAGGATGATTATTGGGGTGGGGTGGGGGTGGGGGGGTAAAGATCCCTCACTATCAAGATTCAAATGGTTAACACTAGGTGGGCAATATAGTTTATAAGTGTGAATAGATAGATGATATACCGGGTCAACATTGTCTAAAGTGCTTGTGACTTTGAAAAAGTAGAATTGATGAAGCCCTTGATTCATGGCCCATACACATCGATAAGTCCAAAATGATGTATGATGTCAACAAAATTAAGATTAATAGAAAGTATCTTTCACAAACTATGAATAGAGTGCGAAATTCCAAATGCCAAATTTTGAGAATAATATTTAAATATATTAAAATTCATAAATATAGATTTAGAAAAACCATTTTCAACATAAAATTAATTGTACTTCAAGATTTAATAGTTTGAGAAAAATCCTGAGTATTATAGAATTTTTTAAATTTAAAAAAAAAATGCAAATATTCCTTTAAAAGTTATAAAAATTTTAAAAAATTAATAGATAGAAGATATTTTAAATTTTGATAAAAGCTGCAAATGGACTTTATTATTGCTGAACTTAAAAGTGATTGATACAAAAGAGTAACTTGGAATTTTGAAGTTCTAGAAAACATTTTCATGCATTTGAAGAGTAGTAATCTACATAGGTAAAATACTTTGTCAATATTCCTAAATAGATGGATGTTGATACCAAATCAACACTAAAAGTGCGGGATGTACAGCACAAGGGAGTAAGTTGGCAATGTTCTGGGTGGCAAGATACATTGTGTAAAGGTAAGAACGCAATTTGCATTATTGGCAGTAGCCTATGATTATAGAAGATGCTATAGGATCAAATTGTAAGAGCACATGAGTGGAGTACATTTAATAACTCTCGACATTAAGTTTGAATGAATAACAATAAGCAAAATATATGCATTCTCAATAAGTCTAAATGTTATGCACAACGATAAAGAATTTCAGTATCAAGTTTGCAATTAACAACAATAAGTAGGGTATATGCATTCCCAATAACTCTAAATGTTATGCACAACGATAAGCAAAATATATGCATTCTCAATAAGTCTAAATGTTATGCACAACGATAAAGAATTTCAGTATCAAGTTTGCAATTAACAACAATAAGTAGGGTATATGCATTCCCAATAACTCTAAATGTTATGCACAATGATAATGAATCTCAGTATAAGTTTTCAATGGTTAACGATAAAGTAGGAAACACGCATTGTCGCTAAGACTAAAGAGATAGATGATGATACTAGATCAACATCTAAAGTGCATAAAATATACATTATAGCATAATGAAGCAATCGGGGTCAAGTAAGGATGAGTATACTGATTAATGAGCCATATATATCTAAGTGTGAGTAGAATTAAGAACCTCTCGACATCAAGTTCATATGAATAACAAGCATAGGATACATGCAATCTCAAGAAGTAAAGATAAAACTAGCAATTTTGAATCAAGATTAAAGGCTCATGTGGCATGTTTATAAGTAAGATGTCTCGGTATCAACACTATATACAGAGCCACAATTCTTCATTACAATAGAATGCAGCTAATGGTTGTTGTCATCATACAATCCATTTATCTGTTAACACAAGTAAAAGGCTTTTATTAATAAGATGAAAGAAACTCAAAATGCAAAGATCAGCTAGCAATTTGGCCATAAACTATTTGAGCGAACCATCATGTAAAAGATTAACATAAAGGAATTAAATTTTAATTGATACCCTGAGCTCAACAGCATTGAGTGACTTTTTTGCATTTGAGGGCAACTCAGGGCTGAGGTAGTGCAAAGGGCAGATTTTCAAGCAGCCAATGCTCAGGTGGCAGCACAAGGGATTGTTGCCTGCTCAGGTACAAAGACAAAAAAAGATCAAATGTGTAAAATGGAAAGAGAAGCGGGGATCAAAACAGAAGGTTTACAATCTACAAGCGTTGCTACCATTATCTAGAGAGAACTTGAGTTACAAGATATCAGATGCAGAAATAATAATGCCTCAAAATTCCTAACAGACCCTTTAATACAATATGGACATGCATAAACTACCAGTAAAGAAACAGAAAAGAGAAAAGCCCTGATGAGAACTTCAAGTAAATTAACCATAAGGAGAAAACTATTGACTAAAAGCATTTGGAAATCATAATCTACGTCAAAGTGCCTAATAGCATTTTGGGTGAAATAAAAGAAAAGAGAAATTGATAGCATTTTTTTCATAAGAATAACTAGCATAGAGATTTTCCGATCTAATATTTTAAAGACATTTATCAAAATTTTCTAGGAATGAAATATATGCAAACACAACAAGATAAACCAGATGCATAAAAGTCTTTTGGTAGAGGAAACATTTATATATGCAGTATTTATCACAGCCACCACCTTGAGAAGGCAAGTCTTGTTTCAATGATACCGATGAAGAAGACAAAGGCTTACATTGAGTGGATGGCAATTGAAATGATAAACTTAACTCCATTCGCACCTTCAGTGCTATTTTTCCTGCATCATGACAATAGTAGTCACATCAAATGGTGAAACCTTCCACATAAAACCAAATTCCACAACACAGAGTTGAAGAAATAATGTCAGAGATTGATATTAACTAACATCTTACTCAAAGTGCCTAACTGCATTTTTGTGAAAAGAAAGGAAAGAGAAATTGAACGCATTTCCCCATAAGAGTAACAAGCATATAATATAGACCACTGCATATTTAATATTTCAAGACATTTATCAAAAGTAGCTAGGAATAGATAAACAAATACAACGGGATAAAGATCGTGTTTTGATGTTTTACTGGGAGAGCCAAACACTCGTACATGGACATATCAGAATGTTCATGAACAGAAAGTGTTATTTCAATTGTACCAATCAAGAAGACAAATGCTTAACGCATATAGAAGGCAAACGGCTCCTTGCGAGTATAACTCCTCTTTGCAACTTTGTCAGTGTCTTGTTATTTTCCCTACAACAAGGCAAGGGACATGAGATTCAGCAGCAAATGGTGATACCCTCCACATAAAACCAAATTCAAAAAAAAAAATCTCATAGGACATAATAAATAATTACAATAAAAATTAAAGTAAACTTGCATATATAACTCAAAGACTGCAATTCTTTGTGCTCAAATAACTCAAGTCTTTAGTAATCCCTTCCTGGTGGGTTAGTTAGCTACTTGTTGTTCCATCGAGGTAATAAGAATAGGGCAAAAAATTGAAGGCACAAGCAAAGTTACTATTGCTGCTACACTTGGTTGAATAAAAAATCTTATTTGTAATTCAGCTTGCTTTCACTTCTAAGTGACAGAGACTAGCCAGAGGTGTACCATTTGCCTTCTAGAATGGCCGAATTGAGACACTGCTCATCTTGGTGAGAAAAAATAACCATAAATGTGCACTAATTTCTTTTAAAACCTGGCATGGACTAAATACAAAAGCTTTCTCCCAACCCCGTATGGAACACTGTGTTGGCTAGTAGTCATCTACATATTTGAGTTCAATAAGAAACTCCAAGTCCTCCAAATACATAATTCCTACAAAATTTATCTTAACCTAAAGGGAAACCCTCATTCTTTGCCCATTCCATTTCATAATCCACCTTAAACAAGAAATAAATTTTGTGACAGAGGGTCTTGTAGAAGCAATAAACAAACCGATCCCAAGGAATGCCACAGAAACAAAAAAAAAAAAAAAACTGACCTTGCACCTTGCTAATATTCCTACCCACTGAATGTTCATATTGATTGGTGGCTCTAATCTATCAGAGGAATATATATATTGGAAAGGTTCTCAAAACAAAAGCGTAACAAAAAAACAGGACATAGTTTGCTACCATTAAGCGCATTGCAGCCTCGAGGGTTTTCCTAATGCGTGTTAGATACCATCGAGTGCTTCCCTTACAACCCAAACAAAAACAAATTAAGACCACCAAAACATTTTAGAGTATTTCTCTAAGCTAAACTTAAAAACAATTCTCTAAGCCAGATGAATTGTCACCAAATCCACACAAAATGTGCAATTAAATAGAAAAATCCTGGAAAGAAAAATGTCAATTGGAATCAAATTATTCAATCAACGTTAAAGCAAAGTTAACACACAAAAAAAAAATTCTAGTTAAGAGTTATATTTCTATAAAAAAATCCTTTTTGAAAATTTAAATCGATCGAATTAAAATTTTTAAAAAAAGATGTAATAATTTATGGCTATGGTAATAATAACTAATTAACCTGAGAAACTCGATTCGAAACGCAATCGAATCAAGAAACTCGAATTCTCTTCTCCGACGGCGCAATGGGAAGCACGAGAAACACCGTCGTCAGATCGCCAGGGCCTCCGTCTCTCTCGACGCATTCTGAGAAATAAAACTCAAACATCCAGACCCTTAATCAAAGAAAAAGAAAAAGAAAACGAGAAATACTGACCTAGAATTTGGGATCGAGGTCGATTCTTGGTTCCACGCGAGGATCAGTTGAAGAATGAAATTGAGGCCGATGATCGCTTCCTCTTCTTGATTCCGAAACGATTCTCGTGGAGGGGGAGAGAGGCAGCATTCAACGATGGAGACAGAGACTCCCCAGCAGCGGCATTGATGGGGGAGAGAGGGAGGGAGCATCGATCGGGAGATTAGGGCTAGAGCTAGGGTTTTGTTGAGAAGGGAGAGGAACCGAAAGGAGGAAATAATGCTGCAGTTTTTTTTTTAATATATCGAAGCGAGAGGGGAAGAGTTTACGAAGGAGAGAGATATTTAAAGCTAATCACGTTCACGTGGAGTTGACGCGTGGAGTAATTAAGCAACTAACAACGGCTCTCTGTCTCCAACGCGTGATGTTGACGCGGTGACAGCCCTCTTTGCCCAACGGTAATATTGTTGGACTCTTTTCTAATTATAAAACTAATCAGTCAAATCTCATTGCCAACGGGTGCTCTCTACAGAATAAATATAAAAAATATCAAGGTGTGGCAGAAAGAAAATTTTCAGAAAAAATTTATTTTAAAAAGAAACAAAACAATAATGAGATGGGCAATTTTTTAAAAAAATACTCTTTTTGAATTTAATTACAGAAAACTCTAAAAAATTTAATTATAAAAATCGACTTCTGACATGTCACGTGTTAAGGGCCTGTTTGTTTCGTTGCAAAACGTCGCAAGTCGTAAGTCGTAAAATGAGAATGGAAAAAGTGAACTGTAGCAGAGAAATATATTGTGTTTTACGGTGTTTGGTTGATAAAGTGAAGTGTAAATGAAAAAGTATATTGTGTTTTACAGTGTTTGGTTGATAAAATGAAAGTATAAATGGTAAAGTATATTGTGTTTTACGGTGTTTGGTTGGTAATGTAAAAGTGTAAGTGGAAAAGTTGACCACAAAATTAACTGTAGCAGTGATTTAAATATTATAAATACTATTAAATTAAATCTACTATTACAAATTAAATTGTATTAATAAATTTGAGATAAAAAATTAATAATCTTAATATTTTATTTATAGCAATAATATTAATAAAATATTAGTATAAATAGTAAAATATTACTAAAATATTAACTAAATAAATAATATAAAATTTTAAGAAATATAAAGAACATTAATAAAATTTTAAGAATACTAATAAAATATAAATATTAAAAATCTTACAAAAATAATAAAATATACTTATAATATTATAATATTAAAATACTTGAAAATTATTATAATATAAATTTTATTATAATATTATTGTAATATTATAGAAATATAAAATTAACAAAGTAAAATATAATTATAATTTAATAATAAATTATCATGATAGTATTATTATACTTATAGTATTATTATACTGAATTATTATTACAATATTAACATAATAAAATATTAATATAATAATAAAATATATTATGATATTAATAAAGTAATTTTTATATTAAAAATAAATAATTAAATATATAGTAATTTTATATTAAGTATAATATTGTTATATTAATAAAATATTAACTCTAAATAAAATAATAAAATTGGAATAAGTATTAATAAAATAATAAAGTATTAAATAAAATATTAAATAAAAATATTAAATTAAAATAGTAAAATATTAAATATTAAAACAATATTAAAAACAATAAAAAAATTAAAGATTAAAAATATTAAATAATTAAATAATTAAATAAGAAATTGAACACTATATATTTTATAATATTAAATTATATATTGATTATTAAGTAACTGTTTTGAACTGTAAGTATACTACAAGTGAGAGTTACATGACCACAAAATTAACTGTAGCAACTGCAAGTGGGAAAATATGAGTGTAAAAGTGAGATTTACATGACCACAAATTTAACTGTAGCAACTGCAAGTGGGAAAAGAAGAGTTGCATTTTGCAACTTGTTTTTCAGCGAAACAAACAACGGAAAATGGAAAAACAGTTTTACGACTTGCGTTTTGCGACGTTTTGCGGCGAAACAAACACGCCCTAAGTAGCTTTACATTACTAATTCGACATAATTTGGCTTCATGCACGTTATCAAGCGCGATGCTGATTTGATATTCATTCCAGATTAATTTATATTCGTCGTAAGTACCATAATTGCTATGCTGAGCAACTCTCCCATCTGTAGCAGTTGATTCTGCTTCTCATCCAACACGATGTTGATATAGTCCTCAGTATCATCAATATAGTATCTTAGTTTAACCATGCACAAAGTCAAATGACAATGTAGCAGTAAGAATATGCATAGTAACTGTATCTAAGGGCATGTTTGGATTCATGGCAATGGGAGGAAAATGGGAAGTGAAAAGTGGGAGTGGGAAATGTGAAAGTGTAGTGGGAATTGAGATTTGTGAAAATTATTTTCCAGTATTTGGTTGTAATGTGAAAGTGTAAGTGAAAAAATATATTGTGTTTTTCGCTATTTTGTTAGGAATGTGAAAGTGAAAGTGGAAAAGTAGACAACAAAATAATATTAAATTAAATATTATTTCTGAAGTGACATTTTTGAACTGTAATTGGACTGCAGGTGGGATTTAGATGACATTAAAATTTAATGCATTAAACTATAAATTATTACAAGTGAAATTTATATGACCACAAAATTAACTATAGCACCCTAAAAGTGGGAAAATGGCAGTGTAAAAGGGAGGTGTAAAGAAAAAAGAAAAGAGAAGAAAAAAATGTTTTCCCATTTCTCATTTTTTGTTCAAAACAAACAAGAAAAGTGGGAAATGAGTTTTCTCACTTCTCATTTTCCTCCCACTTTCATGAATCCAAAAAAGCCCTAAAGAGAACAACTATGATATCAATAAAAAAATAAAGGAACAAGAAATGTAAATAGAATGTTAAACCATCATTTAATCCTAATTACATCAAAATAATGTTTGTTATGAAGTGCAGCTCGAACTGGAGTGTTAGTTTTGCACAAGTGTTCAATCTGTTTTCCTACGACCAGCTACAAGCCTCGTGTTCACTCTAAATGCTCCTTGGCATAAAACCCACTGACAGATCAGGGAACTTACCAAGACGCAATTGATTCCTTTTAACAAAAAAGAAACTAGGAATCCCCCTAAGGGGATGAGTCCCGAAACAAGAGGGAAGTTGCATTTTATGCTATCTGAAGTTCTGCTCAACTATGAATTATAATACAATTGAATAGGTCAAGTCAAGATGCTTACTTTAAAGGCATGTTTGGCTAGTACAAGTGACCATAAGTCGTAAGTGGTAAACTCTTTTACGGTTGCAAGTAAGTTTTACGCTAGTAAGTTTTACGGTGTTTGATTGATAATGCAAATTGTAAGTGAGAAAGTATATTAGATTTTACGGTGTTTGGTTGGTAATTTGTAAGTCGTAAGTGGAAAAGTTGTCCACAAAACTAACTGTTTGGTGATTTAAACATATTAAATATTAAAAAATAAAAAAAATTAAAATAAAGTTAAAAAATATTTACTTTAAAAATATTAAATATTTATAATAAATAATATAAATAGTAAATACTAAAAATATTAAATATTAAAAATGATTAAAATAATAATAAATATTAGATTACTAAAATATTAATAGTAATCTAATATTAATTATTAAAAAATTTTTAGTGTGCTGCAGGTAGGCTGTAAGTGGGTTTTGCATCACCACAAAATTAATTATTTAGTCTGCAAGTGCATTTTACGACTTACAGCCTTAAACAAATAACGTAAGTGATTTTCCTGCAATTGCATTTTACTACTTACGACCGATTATGGGAAACAAATACGCCCTAAGTAGAATTTCATCAAACATAACCATCGACCCCTGCTCTATTAATGTTGGCCCAAGGGTACACTCTTCATTTTGTTTTGATGATTACAAACCACATGAAGTAATTCGGTACTAATCAAGTTCAAGTGCTTAAGTTTTTCAGGTTCAAAGGATAGTTTGTTTTACTTTTTTTCAAAAGAGAGGTGTTCAAGTCTCAAGATCACTCAAGGATGGGATTCAAATTCGGATGATCAAGATTGACTTTTGGAGAAGCCCATTTGAAGATTACTTGAAAACTTGTAGAACCGATATAAAAAAAATAGAATGTTTAAGTGTAGAATATAGAATTGATGCTCAAGAAGTCACACACAAAATACAAGTTTTCATATCTAGTTTTTCGGTTTGGTATTTTATAAGGATTGATTTTTGATACATGTCCTATATTTTTCAAATTTTTATATCTTGTTTTCAAACATGTATCTTATAGCCTGTGTTGCCAAATCACATTTCAAACTGATTTAAAATATTAAAAAATAAATTTTATATCAAAAACTTTATTTAAAATGATTTTTAGGTTGGGTCGGTCGACTGGACCAGTGCACTGAAAATGCACTAATGGCAGTCTGTGCCCCTGTGCATGTACACGTTTGTCGGACGACCGACCGGTCGACCGTCAAACCTAGTGGTCAATGGGAGATCAACCAACTGTCAGAGTTTTGGAGCACCCAACTCTCGATTGAGATCGGACGACTAGGCGGTCGACCGACAAGTAATGGCTATTTTGGTTTTAGGCAGCCGGTCGACCGAAGTCCTGCAACAGCTATAGTAACGGCTAGTTTTTAAATTATAAAATTTTTAACTTTTTCTCCAACGGGTATATTTGCTCTTTTTGGGTTTAATCACCCTCCTAATGCCCTGATATACCCCTCTAATGATATTTATCACTTGCCTATATATATAGTTCATTTGGAGAGGATAAAATAAGAATTTAATCTTTTGATTTTGGGAAATAGTTTGAAAAATCAAGTTTATTCAAAAGAGAAAGTTCTCTAGTTTTCTTATTTCAAGTGCTCTCATTTTCAAACCAATTTCTACAAATTTTCAGCTCTTAAATTCATTCATTTCAACTGAAGTTTCTCTCTAACAAAGCTTCTTGAGCTTCACTTCTCATTCTATACTATAAGAAGTTGTAAAAGAGAGTATTTGTGATCTTTGTGGCAACCAAGAGCTTGTAAACCTCATTGGCTTTGTGCTACTCTTGTGTAGAGGATTGAGAATTGGAGTTGTGTAATTCGGTCTTGTGTAGACCTTGTAGTTCCATTGTGGAGGTTCTTTTGTGAAAGATCCTTAGTCGATAGTGAAATCCTTCACGCGGTGAAGCGGGGACGTAGAGCTTTATGCTTGAACCTCGAAACAATTTCCTTGTATTTGCGATTGTTTTCTCTCTTGCTCTACACTATTTTCTATTGCTTACACTTATGTTTTTTTTTCTTTCATTGCACTTGCTATTTGATTGAAGGAAACCTGCACAGAAAAAGACAGAATTTAGAAACGTGTTAGGTTTTCAATGCTACCACTATAGCAAGTGGCTATACGGGTCGTTATCATGCCTTGCTTCCTAAAATACGTGAAAACGGAGACGCGACTTAGAGTCGACAACGAATATACGCGAGAAGAATACCTCACATATACACGCTAAGCCTAAAATAACCTGAACAAGTTACAAAATAATAATTAAGACCACTGCAACAGTACATATAAATGTCCACACATGATAGATAACAAACTAATAAAAGAATAGAATAAGCATTGAGTCCAGTATAGGAATGGGAAATGACATGAATAAAAGAAAGTAAGAATATATCGAGAAAGAACGATTAAGTAAGAAAACTCTGGCTCCTCGTAAGGCGTGTGATCCTCTTCAAATACCTGATCAGCAAGATAACATACATAGACCTGAATGTGTAAATCCACGGAGTCAGAACTCCCAATGAGTGTGTAAAATAAAGGAAAAGTGGATGTGCATATAACGTGTGAGCATACTATGAAAATTTATACTGAAATAAGACAGAAATAACATGCAAACATAAATGATAGTAATAAGGGCAGTCAGTACTAAAATCAGATGTACAATCAAGTCATGTATACTATCGGTGTCTAACAAAGTATACATGTATAAGGTGAACACAATCAGTCAGAGTACATTATGGACAGTTCATTATTATTTTTTATGTCAGTTACACCAATTGCCACCTGTAATAGACGCATCCCATACACGACTACTACACATGTCAATCGGGGGTCCTAAGTTATTGAAACTGATCGGTGGAGACGTTGCCCATGCATTAGGTGGGTCCTGTATATACCCGAGACCATGGCCCAGACGCCTAGCGCTGAACCAGGCCGTATCACCAGGTACTACAGTAACAGTAACAATACTCACTATGAATACAGTGGAACAGTAAACAGATAGGATGTCAGTCATCCCCCAGAACCCTGCAGTGGAACCGTAAGTCGGCTATGCAACTTGTAACCTAGGTCCACCTAAAATACAAACGTTGTCTCCTCCGTCAATTTCCCCAATCCCAGTGTAAGTTGTCCATTTACATTATTATTTAATTCAATCAATATTCATGTTATCTAGATTACTTGAATGATACAGTGACAGTAGCAGTACAGTATAACAGTAAACAATAATCATATACACAGTAAACAGTATCATTAACTGTGTATACGATGAGCAATAGGATTGTACATGTTGTTACGATCTAACAATACTTTCTTAGTAATTTTCAGTAACATTGAATAATACTAGTAACAGATTTATACACTGATTCCTTACAATATAGTACCATCTAGAATCAATCAAAATCTCATCCACCGATATTATATCTGTAACTGATCCATCAACTCATAATCTCAACGGAGTCATCGTGAACATACATATCAAGTCCATGTCAGAGTAATGGATACAGTAAACAACCAGTCCAATAAACAATTAATCAGTTTTCTCATTTCTACCAAACTACTATAATCCTCTAGGTCCACCAATAATTGAGATCAAATAATAACTGCTATCAAACTCTGAACATATAAACGGTTATCAATATTAATGAAATTATTCCTACAATAACTGAAGTAGTTAAGAACCAATCATAAAATACTGAATTTATCCTCGAGATTAACTAAAATAACGAATATCGAGATCACAAATAAAGAATAGAACATCCTCAAAATCAGACTTATCCAACTATAATTAAAATCATAACTAAAGAGTGTAACATCCTCGATCAACATAAAATCTAGATCATCTCTACATCTAATATCTAACGTCAATAAGATCATCAATACTCAATTAATGTAATCAAGGTAAATCCGAAAGTTCTTGTTTCAATAATCCAAAATTAAGATCATGTTACACATCAATGTCAAAGATAAAGTATACGCACAATACTTGATAATAATCTAATAAGATCAATCTCACTTATATACTGATCAAAATCCAATGTAAAGAACATAAATCTCAGGTCAACTTCAACTCTAACTAAGTCCATATCAATCAGTGTATCAGTCAGTCTATCGATGAAGCAATGTCACATATACATGTCCTCAATATCCAAAAGAGTTTCGGTCGGAATATCACCAACAATAGTTGATAAACACTATACATAAAATATGTCATCTATCCTCAAATATGAACTAGGTCAGCTGATGAGTAGATCAAATCAAGTCACAGTCTATTGTATATCACAACTAGTCCTGAATCAATAGTGGCAACCAACTATCACATGAAATGACGCAGATAAACGCTCATATCAACTGTACAAATAAATTGAGCACTCATTGATATCACATGAAATGATACAGGTAATCATATTGGTAGAATAAATCAAACATTCACATAAAATGATACGAAGAAAACACAAATACTCACTAACAACGGTAAATAAGAAAATAACACAAAAGTAAATACTCACATGTAATGATGTGGTTTTGGATCCAAATCGTCATCTGGTCTTCACTGCACGAACCAGTACGGATCTCCAGATCATTTCATGTGTCGGTCTTCGAGTCGCCTGTGTATCCGCTTCACAACGAACACGAATCGGGTTTAGATTTCACGAGCGGGTCCGTATCGCTATAACAAGCAACCATACACACGCGTTGATATACAAACACACACATGTACACAAATACACGTGCACACACATGTTAACATAATACACACACATACACAATACACACTTACATATACACATACATACACACAAACTCACACATGCTTGTACAACACACACGCACAATTATTCACATACACAAGGGGAAATAACACACATTATATATCTATACTCACACACACTGTACACATATAAACATTAATATACACTTAGGAATTTGTAAAGAGAAAAAAAAGAGTCATTAAGGGGGAGGAACTCACTCATATGGGAGGAGGAGCAGGCCAAGGGGGGATGTGTCGGGGTTGGCGCACGCGACTAAGGTGGAGAGTACAGATGGAGGAGGAAGCCGGGTTGTGGCACAACCAATTTAAGGGCGGGCGCGGTGGTTGGTTTCGATGGCGGCCGGCTCGACGAAGGGGAGTTGGGCTCCAGCGATGGCGGAGTTCGACGGTGAAGCATGGTGGTTGAGGAGCTCGGTGGTAGAGCATGGAGATGATGAAGGGGGGTGAAGGCGATTAAGTGGCAGAGCTCGCCGGAGGTCGTCGGAGATGGCCATGGTGAGATGCGGGTGTGGAGATGGGGGGTTTTGGTAATAGAGGGGGCTGCCGAGAGGGAGGTGCAAGGAGGAGCATGAAAGGTTATGGTGGTGGGGTTGGCGTGGGCATGGTGCAAATGGATACTGCCGGCAGGGGTAGTACGTGGCCTTGTGCGGGGAAGGCCTCGCGGCGGGTCGCCGAAGATGTGGCCGTGGTCTGGAAGGGAAGCGGGGTCGAGCACGCGGCTCCGGCAAAGGTTAGGGCAAGGAGGGGAGATGGGGTGTGCGTTCATTGTCAGCGGTGCTCCGACACGTAGGGGAGGTGATGGCGGAGGCTGCTGCGTTCATGGGTGTGCGTGAAGTTAGAGGAGGAGCTCGTGGTGAAGGAGGAGGAGGATGGGAGATGCGGCGTAGGTGGGAGTTAGGGTTAGGGCTTTGGTCACGGTGAGAGGGATGAGAGGAGAAGGAAAGATAAAGGTGTTATATATATGGGGAGTTGGGTTTTTAGGCTCAGGTGGTGCTGGGCTTGGGCTCCCATTGAGCCAAAAGATGAATAAAAGGAAAAGTAAAATCAGAAGCAAAATAGGACAATGAGTTGGGCTTGGGAAATTAAAAGAAAAGGGAAGAAAAATAAAGAGGTGGGTTGGGCCATGAGTTTTGGGCTTGGATTTGGGAAATTGCAAAGAAATAACAACAACAACAACTGCACCTTAATAACAATCTCAAATAAATAATCAATAATAAAAGATATTAATAACAATTCATAGTATAACTTGAAATCACCTAGAGGGGGGGTGAATAGGTGAAGGTTATACTAAGTGACAAATAATGCGAATTAAAAATTATTTAACAATAAGCAAAATAATAAAAAGACTTGCAAGAGAGTATTCAAATAATAGAGCAAGTAAAGGAGAGATAGAGTTTAGAGATAGGTGGATAATCGCAAACACGAGAATATGTTTCGAGGTTCAAGCCACTGCTCTACGTCCCCGCCTTCAACACGATGAAGGATTTTCACTATGCTTGATCCCACCGGATTGTCAATACAAGTTCTCACTAGAACTCTTTGGACACACTTGTCCTCTCTCACAGTGCCGCAACACCAACTAGGAGCTCACTAGCTCGCCTGAGGCCGCAATCTTTACAACTTCTCAATTATGAAGAAACGGTGATCAACGCTTGACCACAAACAATGGCTCACTTGTACAACCCTACAACGAAGATGAGGAGATGAAACTTTTGGGATTGTGTAGTGCACAAATCTAGAAGAGAAGTAAAGGAAGGCTTCAAGCTAAAAGGATTGGAAATTTGGCTCAATGAAAGCTTTTTGCTAAAAGGCTAAACTTTTGAAAACTTTTGATCTTTAACTTGTAAATCTTGTCTTTTAGTAGTAGAACACTCCCTCTATTTATAGGGGATGAAAACTGGGCTAAAAAGGCCAAGAGATTCATTGGGGGAGATCCCAACAAAAATCAGATCAGAAAAATAGCTGTTGGAATCTGTCAGCAGATTCTGATTGCTGTCGGTCGACCGGGCCGGTCGACCGCCAACGGTCGGATTTTCGACCGTTGGGAAGCGGTCGACCAGGCCGGTCGACCGAAGCCCAAACAGAGAGTGAGTTCTCTCTGTCGGTCGACCGAGAAAAAAACAGAGAGCACTGCTCTTGTTCTCGGTCGACCGGTCGGTCGACCGATGTGCACACATGCACAATGGTGCATGTCGGTCGACCGCTCGGTCGACCGACAGAGCAGTTCAGCTCTGCCAGCGGTCGACCATGCGGTCGACCGGACTAGGCCAAAAGTCAGGTTTTTGAAAGGGCTTTTTGAAGATAAAATTTTGATAAAAATTCTTTAGATGGGTATATACAAAATAGAGTTCTAGGGCTTATAAAGACCAGGGTGTGATCATAGATCAACACCAAAATGATTTGAACTTTATTTTGATAAAAATTCTTTTTCTAAACAAAACGGTTTTTCCAAAAACTTGTTTTTCCGAAAACCGATTTTTCCAAACTTTGTTTTTCGAAACTTGGTAAGAAATTTTGTAAAAAAAATTTTGTTTGTAAGCATGAAACAATATCAAATGTGTGTGTTGTGAACTTGAGCATATCACACTATCTAGTCTTTAACAATGGATCTAAAAACATAAACTAAATAATGTACCGAAGTCTTCTTGTAGAGTGCTGTCTCCAAGTCGACTCGATCCAAACGTGATCCACCGAGCTTGACTCCAACGAGTGCTAGATATGAACTTTGACGCTCGGGCTCTTGAATCACCATGTGAAAAGCTCCACAACACCTTTGTTGAAGCTAATCACCTACTAATATCTTGGTTAAGTATCTGAAACTAAATATCACAAGATTATTAGTAAACATAACTACATGAGTTAATCATCATCAAAACTAGAGTGGAAGGCCTCTGGGCCAACAATCTCCCCCTTTTTGATGATGACAAAACTCATGGAGTTCTATATGCATGGATTAAAGTTAAGCTTCAAAGAAGCTCCCCCTTAACTCATGCATAGCAATAAAAATAAGATATTCAATGAAGCACATGATACTAAACAAATGTATGCATCAACTAGGAGAGAGAAACATGCATAAATCAAACAAATGTTTCAAAAACCTTCTCCCCCTTTTTGATTAAACTCTCAAAAACATTTTTCTCATATAAAATAGTAAGATGCATATAAACTCAATATATGTAAAAACACAAATATGCATATATAAACTCAAAATCTTTCTCCCCCTTTTTGTCAATCATCAACAAGGGGGTCAAAGAAAACAATATTCTCCCCTTTCTGTCTTAAACAAAAAAATATCAATAAGGGGTGAAATCAAAACAAAACATTATGATACCAATTTAAAAAAATATATATCAATTGAGTGCGACATGATATCCATTTACAATAAAACAAAACATACCAATTGAAGGTACATAAAATAAATGTTTTAATATAAATTTAAATACCAATTGATACCAATTGTAAGTAAATACCAATTAAATACCAATTGTACGTAAACTTATAGATAATCTTGATACCAATTTATAAAGGTTAGTACCAATTGAAAGTAATTTTTCATTAAAAGCATATGATACCAAAAATAATCATTATCCTTTTTCAATTATTTTTCAACATAAAGTGTGGGAGTAGAAGCAATTGAAAGGTGAAATATGAATTTTCTCCCTTTATGAAATACCAAATAAAATGATACATAAGCTTGTATATGATACCAATTGAAACATAATCAATTGAAATAAAATAGTCATTTAAGAAATCAAGCTTAGCATAACTAAAATTTGTGCTCAAAGATATAGAGATATAGTAAGCACAAATAAAGCATATATATGTATGAAAAATTAAATACCAATCGAAATTGATACTATTTGAAGTTGAAAGCATACATATATAAAAACATATATGAGTATCCAAAAAGAATGTCAATAGTGATACCAATTGAAAAAAATCCAATGATACCAATTGAAAATAAAATAAGATCAAGTGTATTGCTCATATTTCCTACCACCCATTTCATGCACATGTTTAAAAGAATTTTTAATAATAAGCATACAAGGCATGGTCGCCCAACCAACCGCCCTTCAATGGAAAGGGTTTTCAAAAATAGGTTTGAAAATAGTTTACCATAATTAAAAACTCTTCCAAAATGAAGAATATGAACTAGTTCAAAGAAAAATTTATAAACTAGTATGAAATCCTTCAAGCAAGGAATAAAGCAAAATTATATTCCATAAAACATGAAAATCATTAAACCAATGTCACTCAAAATCTATATAGCACATATAATACTCATGAAAACAAAATCATGAGAAAACATCAAGAATATGAGAGTACAAGTTTTGTGAAAGATAAGTCATGAAAATAGGCAATCAAATTCAAATACAAAATTCATTAAAAACATCAAAACTAGAATTCTTCAAGGTATATGTATGTCATGTACAAACTAAGGTATACATACATATCCAAAAAAAAATAAACGAGTCCACAAAAGTATATGCAAGAAGGCAAGTGGCTCAAGGATGTATATGTATAGCTATTAATTTGGACAAAGTAGACATATACATGAAGGTAAAACATTCACATGAAAACATGTACAAAATGAGAATACAAGTCAAATGCATGAATCATCAAAACTAGGCTATACTAGTAGATCTAATGAGTACAAATGAGCTTTCAAGCACAAATATATAATGATCTATTTGTGGCTCACTAGTTGTACAAGTATATATCCAAGTTTTAACGAAAACTAATATCTAAACATGTAATCAAAACATGAAGCATCAAAACATAAACTCATATGATTATTATGAACATGCATTAGAGCTAGGACATACACATTAGTTAAACTAAATGTGAGAACACAAAGATATAAATCCATATTAAGCATGGGTGTCTCAAATAACTAAACATGTATATCACTAATCTAAATATCATGGCATATGACATATTAATCATGAAACATCAAGACATGCTAAAAATAATGATATGAAAAACATGTAAACAATAAATGAGGAGTAAGAGACCGTTACCAAAAATGATAGGGCAACTCTCTATGTCTCCAAAAACAAGGTGGTCCTCCCACCAAACTCCCCTGAAAGTGATGCATCCAAATAGTCCTCATAAAGCTCGGAACGCATCCACCTCAAGGCACCATCACTCTCACGTCATGCGAGAGCCCACACCTACATCAAATACAATAGGGGTGGTCTTTGGTACCCATATTCTTTTGGGTCCATGGGGGTTAGCTCCTTTCCTAACCCAAACAAACTTAGTTGCTAAACTTACATCATGTATCTTATCATAGCAAAATTTAGCAAGGTGGCCCTTACGTCCATAATGTGTACAAGTGTGCACATGAGCATACATCGTGTTATGAGTGTGTACGTGAGGAGCATGTGTATGCCGTGGATGGTATGCATGCATAGAAGGAATGTGTTTCTTGCGAAACATGGATTCCAAACGTGTATGGTTCATGGCACAATGGCTCAAAGTGGAGCCCAAACAATCAACACTCTTCTTAAGTATAGAATCATTTTCAATTATAGAAGAGGTGCATGCAATAGGTAAGCTAGGATGTGAAGCTACACTAGCATGGCAAACATGAGAATCTAAATCATTTAAAGAAATATTTTTCTTTAAACAATCTTTCAATTCTTGTGAAATCAAATTTATTTTATTTTTCAAAGAATCATTTTCTTTTAAAATAAATACAAGTTTTGAAGATAGACTTTCATTTTTCTTCAAAATATTTTCACAATCATTTTTATTTTTCAAGATCTTGTTTTCATTTAGGGCAAGATCAAGTTTAGATTTTAATGAATCCCTTTCATTAGAAATCTCCACTTTCTCTTGCAAAACTAAATCAAGCTTTAAAATCAAATCTTTATTTTCTTTGTTAAGTCCTCGACTTTTCTTTTTCAAAAGATTATATTTTTCTAGCAATTTTTTACAAACAATTGATAGTTCTTCATTTAAAGCATCGGCATTAATATAATCATTACTAGAAGAACTAGCATTATCATCATCTAATTGAGATTCTGAATATACTTCAAGGGAGTCATTCCCTTGGACCATGTAGCATTGTTGCTCGGATTTTCCACTAGATTCATCCTCCACAATGTTGGGCGTTTGTAGCTCGGAGGAGGTCAACGTGTTCCACACAAATCATAGGTATTCTCCAAAATGGGTGCCTCTTCGATAGTGATGCAAGCGACGATGTGTTCGTTGAGCGTTGATGCATTCACCACCAGGGCACCATCTCCCCCTAAGTCTTGGAGGAGGACGACCCACCTGCATCAATGAAGTTTGGTGCATCTTTTGGTACCAAATCTTTTTGGGTCCTATAGGGTTAGTGTTTTCTCGAACCCAAACATTTTTATTTAACAAGTTTAGCTTAGCATAACAAAACTTTTCTAAATGGCCTTTGCGACCACAATGAGCACAAGTATAAATTCTACCATACATAAATGCATGTTTGTGTGTGTGTGCATGCTTGTGTGAGTTTGAAGCATGATGATGAGTGTGTTTCCCTTGGGATATTCCTTTAGGAAACCTAGATGCAAATTTAGTCATGTCAAAAGCACATTTCTTTAAAGTTGTATCCAAAACTTCAATACGTTTTTGGATCTCTAAAAATTCATTTTTATTACAAGTAGAAATAGGGCTTTTTCCTTTACAAGATGTTTTGTATTTTCAAAGTCCTTTTCATTTTCTCAAAAGAATTTGATAATTCATTTTTCTCTTTTAAAACAAGTTCAAATTTACTTTTTAAAGAATCATTTTCCTTTTTCATTTTTTATTTTGAGCTTGAGACATTCTACCTACTTTGTAATTCTTCAAAAAATGTGCAAGTTCATCCATAATTAGTCTTCATCATCTAGAGAGTTTTCTAGACATACCTTGAAAGCATCATCGCCATGTGCTATGAAGCACATGTGAGCGGCGTCGATCTCCTCTTCGGATTCTGACTCCGAGTCATCCCACGTGGCCACCATCGCCTTTTTCTTCTTTTGCCCGTTCTTGGAGGTAGTAGCTTGTAAAGAGGGCAATTGACAATTAGGTGTCTCGTCTTCTTGCAATGAAAACATGGACCCGGTTTCTCTCTCTTCTTTTCAAACCTTTCTTGAGGTCTCCCTCTTCGGAAGTTGCTTTGTCTACCTTCTTATAGAACATTTTGCCCACCTTCCTTATGAGCATGGCAAAGTCTTCATCGTAGTCTTCCGATGAATTCTCTTCATCATAGGTGGATGGAACGGCCTTGAAAGCAAGGGCTTTCTTCTTTGGTGCCTCCCTTTCTTCTCTTACCTTCATCTCCATCTCATGGGTTTTGAGATTGCCGATCAAGTCGGAGAAGTCCATCTCCTCCCTATCATTTAGCTCTTTGAGGGTGGTTGCCTTGACTTCCCAAGACTTGAGAAGAGCTCTAATGACCTTCCGGATCTTTTGGTCATTGTCGATGTTGTCACCTAAAGAAGATAGAGCATTAGTAATCTTGGTAAAATGGGTGAGCATATCATCTATGTCTTCATATCAAGCATATAGAAATTCTCATATTGAGAACGGAGCAAGTCAATTTTAAATCTCTTCACTTGCGACGTCCCCTCATGAGTAACAATAAGCACATTCCAAACTTCAAAAGCAGATTTGCAATTTATGATGCGGGAAAGATCATCTTCATTTAATGCTTGAGTGAGTGCATATTGGGCTCTAGCATTGGCCTCATAATCCTTAGAGGTTTCTTCGGATCATGTTTCTCATCAGTGAGAGGTTCAATAAATTCTTTGGTGATGGACTTGGCAACTCTAACTCCTAGGGATTTTAGGAACAGGTTCATTTTGACCTTCCAAATGGGGAAGTCAACCCATCAAATTTGGGTGGGGACTTGATGCTAGAAAAGTCAACAGATGCCATGAATACAAGTATAATGCACAACAAATAATAAAATACAACAAATAGATATAGCCAATAATGAGGATCTCCCTAAGGTGGTTAAACCAAATGCTAGGGTTAGGCTCTGATACAATTGAAATCACTTAGAGAGGGGTGAATAGGTGAAGGCTATACTAAGTGACAAATAATGCGGATTAAAAACTATTTAACAATAAGCAACAATAATAAAAAGACTTGCAAGAGAGTATTCAAATAATAGAGCAAGTAAAGGAGAGATAGAGTTTAGAGATAGGTGGACAATCGCAAACACGAGAATATGTTTCGAGGTTCGAGCCACTGCTCTAGTCCCCGCCTTCAACACGATGAAGGATTTTCACTATGCTTGATCCCACCGGATCGTCAATACAAGTTCTCACTAGAACTCTTTGGACACACTTGTCCTCTCTTACGGTGCCGCAACACCAAATAGGAGCTCGCTAGCTCGCTTGAGGCCGCAACCTCTACAACTTCTCAATTATGAAGAAACGGTGATCAACACTTGACCACAAACAATGGCTCACTTGCACAACCCTACAACCAAGATGAGGAGATGAAACTTTTGGGATTGTGTAGTGCACAAATCTAGAAGAGAAGTAGAGGAAGGCTTCAAGCTAAAAGGATTGAAAATTTGGCTCAATGAAAGCTTTTTGCTAAAAGGCTAAACTTTTGAAAACTTTTAATCTTTAACTTGTAAATCTTGTCTTTTAGTAGTAGAACACTCCTCTATTTATAGGGGATGAAAACTGGGCTTAAAAGGTCAAGAGATTCATTAGGGGAGATCCCAACAAAAATCAGATCAGAAAAATAGCTGTTGGAATCTGTCAGCAGATTCTGACTGCTGTCGGTCGACCGGGCTGGTCGACCGCCAACGTCGGATTTCCTACCGTTGGGAAAGCGGTCGACCGGGCCGGTCGACCGAAAGCCCAAACAGAGAGTGAGTTCTCTCTGTCAGTCGACCGGTCCAGTCGACCGAGAAAAAACAGAGAGCACTGCTCTTGTTCTCGGTCGACCGGTCGGTCGACCGATGTGCACACATGCACAATGGTGCATGTCGGTCAACCGCTCGGTCGACCGACAGAGCAGTCAGCTCTGCCAGCGGTCGACCGTGCAGTCGACCGGACTAGGCCAAAAGTCAGGTTTTTGAAAAGGGCTTTTTGAAGATAAAAATTTGATAAAAATTCTTTAGATGGGTATATACAAAATAGAGTTCTTACGGCTTATAAAGACCAGGATGTGATCATAGATCAACACCAAATGATTTGAACTTTATTTTGATAAAAATTCTTTTTCTAAACAAAAACGGTTTTTCCAAAAACTTGTTTTTCCAAAAAACGATTTTTCCAAACTTTGTTTTTCGAAACTTGGTAAGAAATTTTGTAAAAAAAATTTTGTTTGTAAGCATGAAGCAATATCAATGTGTATGTTATGAACTTGAGCATATCACACTATCTAGTCTTTAACAATGGATCTAAAAACATAAACTAAATAATGTACCGAAGTCTTCTTGTAGAGTGCTGTCTCCAAGTCGACTCGATCCAAACGTGATCCACCGAGCTTGACTCCAACGAGTGCTAGATATGAACTTTGACGCTCGGGCTATTGAATCACCATGTGAAAAGCTCCACAACACCTTTGTTGAAGCTAATCACCTACTAATATCTTGGTTAAGTATCTGAAACTAAATATCACAAGATTATTAGTAAACATAACTACATGAGTTAATCATCATCAAAATTAGAGTGGAAGGCCTCTGGGCCAACATAACTCATAAGATAACAAATAATAATCAGTATAAAATATACGTACACTCTAAAATATATACTTATTATATTACATGGTATCATAGAATAGGGATATTACAGTCGTGATTCATAATGAGGGACTGTGTTAGAAACTTTTAGTAAGTTTTTTTAGAGTTTATTGAAATTGGTTAAAAGTTCTTCTATATTTTTAAAAGAAAAGAGAAAAATGAATCCATATTAAGTGGAGAAATGGGAGATAGAAGAATATAGTGATCATTTAAAAGAAAAACTTAGTTAAAAAGTAGAATTAAAATGGTAAAGAAAGAGTTATTTTCGAAAGTGTTTCTAACTATGAAATGAAAAGAAGGAAAAACTTAAATACCTGATTACCTCTTCTGGTTGATGACTTACCTTGGATCGTTGGTACGTTGACCTTGATTTGGAGGCGATCAACGTATAACCCATAAATCTAATTCTATCCCGTCCACATTACATCATCAAGACTACCTCGAGCAAGTATGAAATGATATGAACTTTAGGGAAGAATCCATCGTCGTGAGCTATTGGTGGCACTCGCAAAGGTAAGGCAATACGATGCTATTCAACTCACTTGGATTATCATCAAAACCAAAAAGAAGAAAGGTAGAAGAGAGAAGAAGAAGAGCATAAAACATGTAACTTTCAATTTAATAAAGCAATGATGAAAGAAAAGAATAAAAACTTACAACCAGTGTCACTTACGGTATAGGCTTTACTGTCATTCTCTCATAAAACTCTTATCTCTTCTGAGTTACATAAATAAAACAAAATTACATGAAAAAAAAATAAAAAACCTATAGTAAACAAGAGTATAAAGCTACCCTAGAATCTAACTTTGCTCAGTCATCTCTTATGGCTTTCAGGAATCCAGCTTTTATAGGCGAAATAGAAAAGATGAGGGAGAGGAGTGAGAAGAAAGGGGAAGCAAACCTCCCCTGATCTCTTAACAAGGCCGCGGATTTGTGGCTTTGGCCGCGGATCTGCAGCCAGGATGTCGTCAGCTGGTCACACCGAGAGCACATCTCTCTGATCTCTTATTGGCTCCTTTTCTCCAACTGGTTTTTTCAGTTTTGGACTGGATTTGTCGATACCTCTGTTAATCTTCAGCTAAC
>JAVJIF010028805.1:0-55603 GCA_038442645.1 Agave tequilana | reverse complement strand
CAGAAAGATACAGTTACCGATACAGTGGGTCAGAAAGACCCATGGCTTCATTTACTTCCGGTACCGTCTCTAAAAAGATTTTAAGACGTTGACCATTTACTTTGAATGCATTGCCATTTTTGGGATCATAGATCTCTATCGCTCCGTGTGGAAACACGGTCTTAACAATGAATGGCCCAGTCCATCTTGACTTCAATTTGCCGGGAAAGAGATGAAGTCTAGAGTTATATAGTAAAACTTTTTGTCTTTGGACAAAAGTTTTTCTCGTGATGAACTTATCATGAAAAACTTTAACCCTATCCTTCACGATCTTTGCATTATCGTATGCATCATTCCTCAATTCCTCTAGTTCAGAGATTTGTAATTTTCGAAGCTCACCGGCCTTATCTAGATCGAAATTTAGTTGCTTAATTGCCCAAAGGGCCCGGTGCTCTAGCTCAACAGGAAGGTGGCAAGCCTTTCCAAAGACTAGTCTGTAGGGAGACATTCCTAGAATCGTCTTAAAGGCAGTCCTATATGCCCATAGGGCATCTACCAGTTTGGTGGACCAGTCCTTCCTATTTTGATTCACGGTTTTCTCCAAGATGAGCTTGACTTGCCTATTAGAAACTTCTACCTGTCCACTAGTTTGAGGATGGTAGGGCATAGACAATTTGTGAGTTATGACATATTTTCGCATAAGAGCTTCAAAAGTTCTATTGCAAAAATGTGTGCCATTGTCACTAATGATGGCTCTAGGGGTTCCAAAGCGCGAGATGATATTATCTTTCAAGAACTTGACAACAACTTTGTTGTCATTTGTCTTGCAAGGTACGGCTTCAACCCATTTTGAAACATAGTCTACGGCCAACAAGATGTATTGGTGCCCAAACGAATTAGGGAAGGGTCCCATAAAATCGATGCCCCAGACATCGAAAAGTTCTACTTCTAGAATAGGATTTAGGGGCATCATATTTCGTTTGGAAATTCTTCCTATCATTTGACATCTTGTGCAAGTTTTGCAATACTCAAATGCATCTCTAAACACAGTTGGCCAATAAAAGCCACTTTGCAGGATTTTCTCGGCAGTTTTGCGGGGACCAAAATGTCCACCGCAAGCGAACTCATGACAAAAAGCTAGAACACTTTTAGTCTCTCCTCGTCGGGACACATCTCCTAATGATTTGGTCGCTACAATATTTGAAAGATAAGGATCTTCCCACATGTAATACCGAACTTGAGACAAGAATCGGTATCTATCCTGTTTAGACCATTAGGTGGTGTTTGGTTTGTGACTAAGTAATTCACTATGTCAGCAAACCACGGTTCCTTAGAGATGGCTAGAAGTTGTTCATCGGGGAAATTGTCATTGATGGGCAGTTCGTCAGAAGGTGCGTTTAGCATACGAGAGAGATGGTCTGCTACGACATTTTTGACACCTTTTTTATCTCGAATTTCGAGATCGAATTCTTGAAGGAGAAGGATCCAACAAATGAGTCGGGCCTTCACATCTTTTTAAGCATAAGGTATCGAAGTGCAGAATGGTCAGTGAAAATCGTGGTCTTAGTCCCAATTAGGTATGGGCGGAATTTCTCCAAAGCGAACACTACAGCCAAGAATTCCTTCTCGGTTGTAATATAGTTCATTTTGGCATCATTTAGCGTCCTACTCGAATAGTAGATCACGTGCTGCTTGTTATCCTTACGCTGTCCTAAGACAGCACCTATCGCAAAATCTGAAGCATCGCACATGATCTCAAAAGGTTTGGACCAGTCCGGAGGTGAGATGATAGGAGCAGAGATAAGTTCTACTTTCAATTTCTCCCACGCACTATGGCACCTATCATCAAAGATGAAGGACACGTCTTTAGCTAGAAGGTTTGTAAGGGGTCTAACATTTTGTTAAAATCCTTAATGAACCTACGATAAAATCCAGCGTGTCCTAAGAAAGACCGAATGTCCTTCACGCATCGTGGAAGTGAAAGTTTGGCTATTATTTCCACCTTGGCCATGTCTACCTAATCCCTTCCCTAGATATCTCATGACCTAGGACAATCCCATGCTGCACCATGAAGTGACACTTTTCCCAATGAGGGCAAGTTCTTTTCGGTGCACCTATTCAGCACTAGCTCCAAGTGATGGAGACACTGGTCAAATGAATTCATAGACGGAGAAGTCGTCCATGAAAATCTCTAAGAAACGCTCGACCATATCAGAAAACAAGCTTAACATACAACGTTGGAATGTGGCAGGGGCATTGCATAAGCTGAAAGGCATTCGACGGTAGGCAAATGTCCCAAATGGGCACGTGAACGTTGTCTTCTCTTGGTCCTCCGGGGCTATAGGGATTTGGTTATACCCTGAATAACCGTCCAAAAAGCAGTAATACTCATGACCGGCTAATCTTTCCAGCATTTGGTCAATAAATGGGAGGGGAAAATGATCTTTCCTAGTGGCTGCGTTCAACTTGCGGTAGTCTATGCATACTCTAACCTTGGTAGGCAATCGTGTTTGCACTAACTCATGCTTGTCGTTCTCTACCACAGTAAAGCTGGACTTCTTAGGGACCACATGCATTGGGCTAACCCATTCGCTATCGGAAATGGGATAAATGATCCCATTATCTAACAGTTTCACTATTTCGGCATGTACAGCCTCCTGCATAAGTGGGTTTAGCCTACGCTGTGGATCCCTCTTAGGTCTAACACCTTCCTCTAGATGGATACGATGCTGGACTATCGTAGGGCTCAGTCCCTTGATATCTGCCATAATCCAACCAATGGCTTCCCTATGTCTCCTAAGGGTTGCCAGTAAGTCTTCCTCTTGTCTATTAGTCAAATTAGATGCAACTATGACCGGTAACGTCTCTTGTTCACCTAGGTAGGCGTACTTAAGATGTTTAGGCAAGGCTTTTAACTCCAAAGAAGGAGGTGGCTCGATGGGTGGAGGAGTTAAGCTAGAATCTCCCATCTCTATAGAACTCAGATTTGATTCCCATGGTATCTCATCAATGCTGAGATCACTTGCTTCTAAGTCTTCCTCTTCCTCTGACTCTAGTATGATCTCCTCATTATGCTCACTCGTCATATTTTCAATGAAGTTAACCTCATGGATCCATTCCAACAATTTATGATCGCATTTGCAGTTGCAAGGAACAGACGCCCTAAGATAACGGGAGTTTGAGACGAGGAGTGGATACAGGTTCGGTCTCCAGAACAACAAAATCTACTGGGTAGATAACTCCCCAACTCTGATGAGCACATCGGTAATTCCTCCTTTGGGAATTTTTATGGATCGGTCAGCTAATTGGATTGTAACCTTAGTCGGACTAAGTTCGCCCACCCAAGTTGTTGGTAGACTGAGAAGGGGAGTAAGTTGATACTTGCTCCCAAATCAAGAAGTGCATGCTTAATTGCAGTTTGACCTATTGTGCAAGAGATGGTGGGGCAACCAGGGTCCTTATACTTGACAGGGATCTGGTTGGACAATAGCTCACTAATGTTAGTGGCTAGAAAAACCTTCTTGGGCACATTAGTCTCTCTCTTCTTTGTGCACATGTCCTTAATAAACTTAGCATAACTAGGGACTTGTTGGATTGCATCAAGAAGAGGTATATTGATCTTGACTTAATTAAAAATCTCGCGTACCTTATCCATTTGTGCACATTGCTTATCTTTAAACCTATTTGGGTAGGGTGCGATGGGCTTGTGCATATCTTCGGCTGACTTGTCTTTTTTAGTGTTGTTGGCATCAAGTTGAGATGGAGTGGGATCAGGCAAGCTGAATGCTTGTTTAGAACTTGATGGTGTTGATACTTGGTTATCAACTTGTTTTCCCGACCGCAATGTATGAATCGCATTGCACTGACTCATATGATTCTCTTCAGCCAAGTGAGCTTGACTAGAGTTCCTAGGGTTTGGGAATGGTTGACTAGGTAGAGTACCCTTTTGCCTTTCTTGCTGATTCATTTGCATCTCTATCCTAGTCAAAACTTGAGCCAGCGTGTCATTGCTTTTAACGAGAGTGTCCACCTTTCTTTCCATATTGGAGAGCCTTGTTTCCATTTGTGAATATTGGAAAGAGGGTGGAGGATTTTGATAGGGCGAATTTTGGAAATTGTTGGAGAATTTGGGCCTAGTTTGATCATTGTTACTTTGGCCCCATGACAAATTGGGATGGTTTCTCCAACCAGGATTGTAGGTGGGCGAATATGGATTGTTGGCGGGCGAATTGTTGGCGGGCCTTGTGAAGGCCGCACTCATATGTTCGGGCAAGCTTTGATGCGCGATAAAGACGGGACATTCCTCGAACACATGGTTCATATCTTGACAATAAGTACAGCCCACCGAAGATGTTGGGCTGACTTGGTTCACCGAGACTGGTTCTTTAGTTTTAAGAGCCTCTAGTCTTCGCATTACAGCAGCTAACTTAGCATCGGTTGCTATGTTGCCTCAATGGAATGGATACCTCCTTTAGAAGTAGGGTCATTAGTCCTAAATTTTTCCGGAGTTGGTTCCCATTGGATGGTATTATCAGCTAATTCTTCATATAATAACCACCCTTCAGTTTCATCCTTTTCAGAAATCCTCCTTGGCACATGGATTCTAACAGCGTTTAGTTTGATATTCTAATCCATCATATAGAACTTGCAAAGTCGCCATTTCTCTATCCCATGGTGAGGGCATTGGGCAAGGAGGTCCTTAAAACGTTCGAAATACTTCCAAAAAGGTTCATTGGCTGTTTGCTTAAACTATAAGATGTTCTTCCTAATCAGTGCAGTCTTGTGGACGGGATAAAATTTTTTTAAGAATGCCTTAACAAATTATCCCACGAAGATATTGAACCGGCCTCTAGACTGTAGAGCCATTTCTTTGCTAAATCCTTCAAAGCAAAGGGGACAAACCTAAGTTTGATGTCATCTTTTCCTAAATTAGAAATATTCATCATGAGACATACTTCCTCAAATTTCCTTATGAAGAAGTATGCATCCTCGGAGTCAAGTCCATGAAATTTCGGAAGGGTGTTGATGTATTGTGGCTTAAGCTCAAATGAGTCAACACCTTCATCGTTAAGCTTGATACAAGAAGGAAGAGAGGTCCTAATAGGATAGAACCTATCTTGGAGTGATATTGGTTGTGCCATGTGTGGGTCGGGCTTTTGCTTGGGTGGTGAACTAGTTCTAGTTAGCCTGGATGTAAGTGGGTCTCTCGACCAAGCGGACATGCACAATCAGCAAACAAGTTCACCAATCAATCAATAAAAAAGAAAAACAATCAAAAATCCTAATCTAGGGTAAGCCTTGACCTAGACGACTCCTAACTTTAGACTGTCCTTAGGAGGTCTACTGTCGACGTTAACCACAAGCTAATCGGCCGGTAGGTGGCAAGACCGGTGGGAGGCTTTCCGTCAGAGACGTTCCTTAATTAAATAACCACCGTTCTTCGGGCTTTCGGCCCTCAATCCCCTGCCTTGACACCGATTTGACAAGAGTTAATTTCGAACAATTTTCCTCCTTCGGTCAATCTCCTATTGAGTCCGAGTTAACCTAGGGCCAACGTCTAGTCAAATTTTACTTAAGGTTAGGGTTGTGAGTGTGACGGATATGATTTTTGGGCCAAGGAAGGGTGATGAAATCCCCACCTTATCTTTTTTATGGGTTATGCCCTTAAGATATTTTTGTGTACGTGTAAAGCAGTAGAAAAGTAATCACTCAAAAAGCAGTAAACAGCCAAGAGTGTTTCCTAATCTATATGCAATGCAGACGTACCTTGTCGCCAGCACTCTTCAACAGAATTAAAAAAAATTAAAATAGACACGTGCCCTAAATGCAAGAGTCTAATCTTTTTTTTAATTATCAACAAAGGGTTAATGTTATTAATTAGCAGTTGCAGAGTGATCACAGAGAAATTTAATCACAGCAGTAAGCTGATTAAGACGGGAAAGGGCGTGTACTTATTATATGTATAGAATGTGATTGATGTACCCTTTCTTGTCTCCGCTATAGCCTAGGGCTATACCGAGTCGGATCTCAGGGAGAGCTAGTGTAGAAACGTTACGATACACGTGAGAAGATAAAACGAGAACTCTTCTTTGTTTACAAGAATAAAGAATCAAAAGAAAAACAAATAAAAGAAAGGATGGCTATGTTCATGGTGGAAATCGGGAGAAATCAAGATTGAGATGGATTTGAACTAACAACTAAAAAGAAAGTAAAATCAAGAAAACTTTGAATGCAAGAAATCCATGACTAGCTAACCTTAACTACCTTGCTAAACTAACTAAACTCCGTGATAGTGATGCGTGCCTCATGTTGATTCATCGGCATGTATTTGTCTTGCTTGTGATCTAATTACTTTCCCACTAAGATGATGGGGATTCATTCTTGGACTTGTCTTGTAGCCTCCATAGATGGTCATCGGCCTACAAGATAGACTTTCACTAATGGAATCACAAGAGATACACTCAAGGGATGCAAATGAAGAACATACAACTTTCACTAATGGAAGTAGTGAAGTTGTACATCAATTAGCATATTGGTGCTCCATCTCCATGTTCCATCAAGGCACTAGTTCAAAGACTAGGCTCTACATGAGGCACACATGAATCATATGGAGAATTACAACAAGATTCTTGCCAAGAAATGAAACAAAACCCATCGGAGAAGAGAAGATCATACAAATTGCAAGATGAAGTAAAGCAATCACCCATGAGTTAGGAGTTAGCAAGAGTAGTGGTTAGCTAGTACATGGAACAAGAAATTAGCTACTAGACATTACAAAAGCAAAGCAAAGCATGATTGAATTGCTAGAAATTAACAAAGCAAGTAACAAAGCAAAATAAAAGCAAGTGAAGAAGACAAACTAGAATCAAGCTCAAGTAGATATGTAGAGAATGGATCAATCCTTGTATAGCTCCAAGTTGTCACTCCTTGTTGATACAAGCTCTCTCTCTCATACAAATCTCTCTTGCAATGAAATCTAGGGAGGAGAAGATCCTAGAGAGAACTAAAAATCCTAAATAAAACCTAACAAAATTACAATCTATTCACTAATCTCTCTCTCTTCTCTAATCAGTCTTTGTACGCAGGTCTTCATGGGGTATTTATAGGAGAAATGGGAAGCTTCCAGAGAGATGTTTGTTGCCACAAAATCCGGGGCCATAACGGCCTAAGATTGCCGCGCCCAAGTCGCGCCACGCGGCAAGATCTGGGCCGTTGGTCCAGATCTTTCTGGTACAGGTTGTTGCAAGTTAGTTTGGCCACGTGGTATGGTTAGAATCTTGGTTTGTTGCGAGGATCTCTCTGGATCTGGATTGAGATTTGGCTTTATCCTTAATCTTGATTAATCACTTAATTAGTGTTAATTAAGTGATTATTTGAATATCTCTCCATTAGAATGGGTACCTGCAAATATGTAGAGAAGAGGAGTAAAAATCACATATTTATTTATAATATGCATGGGAGTTATGATGTAAAATATGCAATATTGGATACTAATCACACCCCCACACTTATTCGTTTGCTCGTCCCGAGCACAAAAACAAAGAAAAGAAAATAAAATCCTAACTAACAATTTATTACACCACTTTCGCAGGTGACGCGATTGCACTGAGCATGTGCAACAAGCCGTTAAACCTCTAGGTTACCCTAGAGGAGGAGTGTTGTCTCCTGAGGGTTTTCAGCGGATTACACCCACAAAATCTATAAAGAAAGAAGACAAATGTTAGTATTTTCGAAAACGCATTTTGAATAAGAGACAAGTTTACGAACTATTTTTGCGAAAATATAAGTGATCCTAGGTCATAAGTCCACCTATAATCATTCTTCCTTAAACTTAGTATCCATGCAAGATCTTGTTTTAATTAAGGTAAGAATTCAAAATTGGATTGAATATTTTATCTTTCATAAAACCTAGATAATATGCACACCGTGTAAGTGAAGATTTCTGGGATTTCAACTCTAACCATCAAGCCATTTATTTATTTATATATACTTTTTATCTTTTTCTTCCCTTAGTTTTATTAGGCTTTCTAATTCACCCATGTAGCGAGCCTATAACCGATGACTCCCAGACCAGATGGTCTTAGGGCACCAGATGAGGAAACATCCCTCGGGTTAAGGACTCGAGTGAAAAAGGCCACAAACTAAGAGGGATTATTCTTAATCACCGTTAGGCGTGAATAATCATGCTTCTTGAGGCACAATTACCCAGCTTAATAAGTGAGATCACTGTTAGGCGTGAGTCATCATGCTTCTTGAGGCACAATTTCCCAGCTTAATAAGTGATCTTTTATTTATATATTTTTTTCTTTTTTTCTTTTTCTCTCTTTTTTTTTTTATATATATATATATGGCATTTTTGGTCTTTGTTTCCATCCCAAGAAATGTGTAAGTGTAAAGTGCATATTATCTAAGGCAAAAAATGCAAGATAAAAATATCTCCTCAATTTTACTTACTTAGCCTATAATTTTCAAACAAGATCTATTATTTCAACTAAGTTTAAGATGTCATAATTAAGGCTTTCTTAATTTCTAAGATACATCTTAATTTTCTTAAAAATAGATCAAAACTTTGTTTCTTATTTCAAAATGTTTTTATTTTTATTTTTCTTTTATTTTTTTTATTTTCTAAAAGAAAGTGTAAAAGAAAGAAAATCTAAAAACTCTAAAAGAAGTGTAAAAGAAAGAAATTCTAAAAACTCTAAGTTAGTAAACCCTCCCCCACACTTATTTCATGCATTGTCCTCAATGCATCATGATATATGTATGCATGAAACAAAATGGAAGGGGAAGGAATTATTTACAAGGAATATACAAATGTAACTCTCACCTGGGTTTTTGGTCGCTTCCCTCTGGCCCGTTTTCCATCGTTCCAATGTGTTCTCTTTCTTGAGCTCCATTGGGAAACGGTCTGAATTATTCTAACCCTAGGTGTTTCCAGTTTCAATTTGTTGTTATTTTCATTCATACTCTTTCCACCACATCGTTCACAAACAAAGTCCTTATCACCACTCTCACTCAGAATCTCATCACTTCCAGTGTTTAGAAATTTTAACTCCTCTCCATATAATCTTCAAAGCTCAAATCAACATCCGGCAGTGGACAATTAGCTAACTTACCCCGAGTTGACTCATCTAAGCACATAATCTCATCAGCAAACAAGTCTTCAAATGATATATCAATTGGAGGTTCAAATACAGTCTCAGTTGGCTCATTGAAAGTGAAAGTATCCAAATCAACTTTCCCCGTTTGAAAGGGTACTCGGATAAGAGAATCACAAGATTGTGACTCATCTTTTGGATCTTCACCTTCCTCCTCACAATTGTTACTAATGAAATTAACCTCAAATGTTTGATCTTTTGTTTTGTGAGGCTGTGTGTGGAAGACATTGTGTTCATGTGTCATGTTACCAAAAGTCAACCTCATTGATCCATTCCGGCAATTAATGATTGCATTTGCAGTAGCCAGGAATGGTCGACTCAGAATGACAGGAATTTGTGCCCTTTGATTGGAATTTGATACTGGTTTTGTTTCAAGGACAACAAAGTCAACAGGATAAAAGAATTCTCCAACTTTGACAAGGACATCTTGAATTACCCCCTTGGGTTTAGTAACAGAGCGGTCAGCCAATTGAATGGTCATTTGGGTCGGGAGAAGATCACCTAACCCCAATTGTTGGTACACAGAGAAAGGCAGGAGATTGATACTGGCCCCCAAATCAAGAAGTGCCCTATTTATTGTAGTCTGTCCTATGATGCATGAAATGGTGGGGCTCCCTGGGTCTTTATACTTAACAGGAATTGGACCAGTGAGCAGCTCATTGATGGATGATGCAAGGAAGACTTTTTTAGGGACTTGGGTCTTCCTCTTCTTGGTGCACATTTCCTTCAAAAATTTGGCATATGATGGCACTTGTTGAATGGCGTCAAGAAGAGGGACATTGACTTGGACCTTATTGAACATTTCTTTTATTTTCTCCATGTGAGCATTTGACTTGTTATTTAGAAGCCTATTTGGATATGGTACTCTAGGCTTATAAGGTTGCTCATCTACCTTTTCTTTCCCTTTGGCTTGAGATGTGGATGGCTCTGCACTAGAGGATGGTTTGTCAAAAGTTGGTGACATTGGGACATGAGGAGTTTGCTTTGGTACTGGATGAGATTGTGGACTAGAAACCTTATTGTCAACTTGTTTACCAGTTCTCAGGGTATGAATGGCATGACAGTGACTGGGTCCTGAATTTTCAACTTGGGATTTAGCAATGGCTGGCTTAAGAACAGTCCTTTTTGATTCTCAGCCAATTGCTTGATCTGGACCTTCATTTCATTCAACTCCTGTTGCTGGTTCTTTGTTAAGGTTTCTATCATTTGTTTCAACTCAGATATTTCAGAATTATTTTGGGGTGGATGTTGAGGATATGGAGATTGGAACTGTGATTGGTAATATGGTGGTGGGTCCTGATATGACTGTGGTGGACTTTGAGATGGATGAATATACAGTGAATTCTGATCGAAACTGGATGGATGAAACTGAGCATTGTACAGATGTGGAAGTGGTGGCATATGATGCTCAGTACCAGACTGACTCCATGGAAAATTTGGATGGTTCTGCCATCCTGAATTGTAAGTATTGGAGTATGGGGGTCTGGTAAATGCTGCATTCATGTTCTCCTGAAATGGGGGCTGATACAATGGACACTCCTCAACAACATGGCTAAGGTCTTGACATTTGGTGCAACCTGGTCTAATCAAAGGCAATGGGTTGACCTGGTTGACCACAGAATTCCCTATTGACTCAAGCAACTCTATCCTCTTCATTAATTGTGTGATCTTGGTTTCTGAAGCTAGAGAGGATTCTTTGGATTGTGTACCAGTTCTGGAAGTGGTGGGAGTCGGTTTATCAGGGCATGACTCCCACTGAATGGTTTTCTCAGCTAGGGTTTCAAAGAGATCCCACCCCTGATGTTCATCTTTCTTCAGAAATTCCCCTTGGCACATGGATTCTAAAAGTGTTTTCGTTTGGTAATCTAATCCATCATAGATAATCTGGAATAACCGCCATTTCTCTATGCCGTGATGGGGACATAGGGCAAGGAGGTCTTTGAAACGCTCAAGATATTTCCAGAAAGGTTCATTTTGTTCTTGCTTGAATTGCATTATGTTTTTTCTCATGAGGGCTGTTTTGTGGATAGAATAGAATTTCCTAAGAAAGACCTTAACAAAATCATCCCATGAAGATATGGAACTGACAGGAAGACTATAAAGCCATTTCTTAGCTAAATCCTTAAGTGCAAACGGTATGAACCGTAACCTAACAGCATCCTCAGAAAGTTGGGATATTCTCATCATTGGCATACCTCTTCAAACTCACGAATAAAGAGGTACGCGTCCTCAGACTCTAGACCATGGAATCGGGGAAGTGTACTAATGAATTGTGGTTTCAGCTCAAAATGATTTCCATTAGGCTCGGGGAGAAGAATGCATGAAGGAATGGAGGTGCGAATCGGATAAAATCGATCCTGAAGTGAGACGTTGTTGGTCATGATGAAGTGGTTGTGGAAGTGTAAGTGTAGAAAGAATTAAGATCACAAAACCACTATTGTATATACAATCACAAACAACGTGCACCGATCACACCAGCGAAAAAAAAATAACAAACAACAAAAGAAAAAATCAATCCAAGCTTGTCTAGGGTTTCTGGTCCTAGATGACTCCTAAATAGACTGTCCACAGGAGGTTTAGTGTAGACCTTGACTATAAGCAAATCAGCCAGGGAAGGGTAAAGTCGTTGGGAGGTTTTCCGTCCGAAGACGTTCCTTAATTAAGTAACCAACAACCTTCGGGCTTTCGGCCCTTAACCCCTTTCCTAGACACCGATTTTACAGAAGTCAATTTCCAACACTTTTCCCCTTAGGATAATCTCCTAAGTGAGTCTGGATGTCCCTAGGGCCAACGTCTATCAAATTTTATTTACAAGCTTAGGATTGTGAGTACGTGGGGAAAATGATTTCCGGGCTAAGGAAAGGGTAATGACCTCCCCCACCTTATGTTATTTACAGGAATTGCCCTTAGAATTAATTGTGCAAGTGTACGATATAGAAACAAACAAGGTTCACTCCAAGTAAGAAAAATCAAACAAAGAGTGAGTCTTAGTCTATATGCAATGAATCACGTACCTTGTCCCACGCACTCTTCAACAGTAAATTTAAAGTAATTGAAAGACACGTGCCTATAATGCAAGATGTCTAACAATTTTTTAGCAATTATCAACCAATTTCTTACTGTTGAATTAATTAACAGGAATACAGTGAAGTATACAGGAAATGAAGTATATAGGCAGCAGTATCTTGCAGAGCAGAAGCCCCTGCAAAAATTTGGTTAGAAGTGCACTCTGTTGTGCCGCGTTTCCACGGCAATTCTTGTGGATCCGCGGCACTCCAGAGGGATCCTGGGCTCTGCTTTCTTGAGCAGAGTCCCAGGTCCACTTATATGATTCTGCTGTGAATATTTTCCTGTTTTCTTCTCCTGTACCTGCAACAGAGAAGAATTATAGTTTAGTTTCTCACTTTTAAAAATAATACCGTCGCTCTCCCCGGCAACGGCGCCAAAAATTTATTAAGACGGGAAAGGGCGTGTACTTATTATATGTATAGAATGTGATTGATGTACCCTTTCTTGTCTCCGCTATAGCCTAGGGCTATACCGAGTCGGATCTCAGGGAGAGCTAGTGTAGAAACGTTACGATACACGTGAGAAGATAAAACGAGAACTCTTCTTTGTTTACAAGAATAAAGAATCAAAAGAAAACAAATAAAAGAAAGGATGGCTATGTTCATGGTGGAAATCGGGAGAAATCAAGATTGAGATGGATTTGAACTAACAACTAAAAAGAAAGTAAAATCAAGAAAACTTTGAATGCAAGAAATCCATGACTAGCTAACCTTAACTACCTTGCTAAACTAACTAAACTCCGTGATAGTGATGCGTGCCTCATGTTGATTCATCGGCATGTATTTGTCTTGCTTGTGATCTAATTACTTTCCCACTAAGATGATGGGGATTCATTCTTGGACTTGTCTTGTAGCCTCCATAGATGGTCATCGGCCTACAAGATAGACTTTCACTAATGGAATCACAAGAGATACACTCAAGGGATGCAAATGAAGAACATACAACTTTCACTAATGGAAGTAGTGAAGTTGTACATCAATTAGCATATTGGTGCTCCATCTCCATGTTCCATCAAGGCACTAGTTCAAAGACTAGGCTCTACATGAGGCACACATGAATCATATGGAGAATTACAACAAGATTCTTGCCAAGAAATGAAACAAAACCCATCGGAGAAGAGAAGATCATACAAATTGCAAGATGAAGTAAAGCAATCACCCATGAGTTAGGAGTTAGCAAGAGTAGTGGTTAGCTAGTACATGGAACAAGAAATTAGCTACAAGACATTACAAAAGCAAAGCAAAGCATGATTGAATTGCTAGAAATTAACAAAGCAAGTAACAAAGCAAAATAAAAGCAAGTGAAGAAGACAAACTAGAATCAAGCTCAAGTAGATATGTAGAGAATGGATCAATCCTTGTATAGCTCCAAGTTGTCACTCCTTGTTGATACAAGCTCTCTCTCTCATACAAATCTCTCTTGCAATGAAATCTAGGGAGGAGAAGATCCTAGAGAGAACTAAAAATCCTAAACAAAACCTAACAAAATTACAATCTATTCACTAATCTCTCTCTCTCTTCTCTGATCAGTCTTTGTACGCAGGTCTTCATGGGGTATTTATAGGAGAAATGGGAAGCTTCCAGAGAGATGTTTGTTGCCACAAAATCCGGGGCCATAACGGCCTAAGATTGCCGCGCCCAAGTCGCGCCACGCGGCAAGATCTGGGCCGTTGGTCCAGATCTTTCTGGTACAGGTTGTTGCAAGTTAGTTTGGCCACGTGGTATGGTTAGAATCTTGGTTTGTTGCGAGGATCTCTCTGGATCTGGATTGAGATTTGGCTTTATCCTTAATCTTGATTAATCACTTAATTAGTGTTAATTAAGTGATTATTTGAATATCTCTCCATTAGAATGGGTACCTGCAAATATGTAGAGAAGAGGAGTAAAAATCACATATTTATTTATAATATGCATGGGAGTTATGATGTAAAATATGCAATATTGGATACTAATCATAAGCAATATTTGCAATTCTGAGCAACCTGCAGAAAATTTGATGAGTAGTGAACTACTCTTGTCGCGGAAATGAGGCTATTGCCGCGGACCCGCGGCAAAGGAGTAGGCTCTGATGCTCTGCCTTCGAGGGCAGAGGCAGAGAGTTGCTATGTGTCCTCGCTGCTGCTTTGTTTTCCTGTTCTCTGTATCTGCAAACAAAAAGAATAAAAACAAATAATTAGATTGAGGAAATCGGGCCGTTCCTTCCCCGGCAACGGCGCCAAAATTTTGATTGAGAATTAAGAAGTTTGTAAATAAGAAGAGTTGTAGATTTCTTAGTCTCAATGCTATCCGCTGTAGCAAGGGCCAAAGCGGGTCGTGATCCTCAGGGAAGGATGCGATGCAAGCTTTTCGACCGATTCCTCTATATCTTCAAAAAGATGAGAAAAGAGATTAGATTTGAGATATATATATGATGTGAAAGATGTGGTTTTACTGATCTTCTACCACAACCCTATTGCAAGTTAAGGAGATTGATCATCATATTGAGATGTATGTAATTCACCTAGGTTATTAAGAACAATTCAAGCAAGAAAAGACGATACAAGATTCTAACTAAGTTACATTATTAAAAACTAAACAATGTTTCATCCTAACATCTAAGTACAGCTTAAGAGAAGATTAATCTTAAATTTAGGCTGTCATAGTTCTTAAGTATGAAGTCATGAAGAGTCTTTTAAATATGCAACCTAGATTAAGAAGTCTAGTTATCTGTTTAATCTTCAAGAAAAATAATCATTAAACCTAGGATTTCAAGAAGTGGTCATCAATCCGATCAATGCTTAACTGCTCTAGGGTTGCTTTAAGAATTTCAGCAAACCACTAGAGGAAATTAGTTCATCATTTTTTTTATCTTTTCAATTTATTTATTTATTTATTTTTTGTTGTTTAATAAGAAAGATTGCAAAAAGTAAAGAAAAAGAAAAACAGAGATAGATCACAGAGAATAAAAACAAATAGAAAGACAATAAACGAAATGAGAAAGTAGGTAACCTTTATTTGATAATAGCCTCCAAATACAAGCTCATTCTTCTACAATGTGCTTGAAACAAAAATTATAACTTGCTGAAATTTAAAGAAAAATGGCTAAAAGAAAACCCTAATCGTCTCTGGATGCCCTCTCTGCTGCGCCTGCAGGGATATTTATAGGTGCAGAAGGTGATAGAGTCCCGGATAAGATCGTACACGAAAGCAGTTGGGCAGCCTCATCAGAAATGCCGCGGAAACGCGGCTTGGGCCGCGTTTTCGCGGCTCTATGTCATCTGTTGGCCACGCGCTTTGGCGCGTGGCTTCTCCTGATCCGTCCATCTGGTCGTTTCTTTCTGGAAGATGAATCCTGGCTCTTCAGTTTGGATTTTTGAGATAACTTAGAAATTAAGTTACCTAGATCTCAAATATCCCAATATCTTTTATCCACGAATTTCCTTATCTTTGCACTCTCTTCTTTGGCTTTTATCCTCATCCTGCAAGTGTTAAGGGTTGGATAGAAGTCTATCCTTCCCTCTTCTTTAATATTTGCAACTTTAGCCCTTGTGTATTTGCATTTTTGACATTTGATATTTGCACTTTTGCACTTGGGCTTCAAACATGGGCTTTTGGGCTCTTTTTACGCTTTAATTCTTTCTTTTTATTATTTCGAGGCCTGCACACAATAAATTACAAAATATTAATAAATGTGCAGAATTAAATGAATAAATATGAAAATGTGATGGTAAATGTTATGATAAAAATGCATTTTCACTACCAATCAGGGTGGTCCACAGGATACTCGGCAAGCGAAAGCGAGCCGGCTATTCGTGTTGATTCCGCCAAGAATTTTCTGATGGAGCCCCTGGAGACTGATGTGGCTGACGAGATGTTTGAGGCGACATAATCCTTTGGTATTGTCCTAACCTCTTGGCTTTTTTGCATGTAGTGTCCCGACTAACCGTAGTCTTGTTACAGGTGTTCGGCCTCAAGATGCATCAGCTTTAAGAGAGCCAGAGATTTCCCCGAAGGGTCAAGGGGTGACGTGAGTGCTTCGACCGCGGCTGATGCTGCTGTGCTGGATGCGTTGTACGGCGACCTGCCTTCTTATCGGCCCAAGTCAGCCGAAGGACCAGAGGTTAAAGGGGGAGCAGTTCCGGAGGTGTCCTCACTCCCAGCTATATCAACGAGTGAGGTGCCGACAATTTTGCCCCGTGTGGAGCTGAGGGTGATTACAAGCCCTACTTCCCCAACTCTGGTAGTTGAGCCTACTGTTCAGGAGCTGGTTGTCAGCCCTACCTCAGCGGTGGCTAGCGCACTGATTTCCATGAAAACTCTGCAGAGATCACTGACAATCTGCCCTGCTGTTGATGTTCCCATTGCTCCTTCCACGATAGTGTCGACCAGGCTGGTGGATTTCTCTGAAGTTCCCTCTCTACCAGAAGTGGCTGAGGTTGAGAACGACTATATAGGTGACCTCGTCGATAGCTTTTATAAAGGCTTAGGGCGAACTATCGACCTGGTTTTGAAGGGCTCGACTATGCCGTTCTCAAAGTTAAAGGTGGTCCTCCCCGTGGCATCGAAAGTATTCGGAATTTTGAGGGGTATCACCAGGCTACTGCTTTAGAACTCCTGGTGGATGAACTTGAGAAGGATGTAGAGGAATGGCGCCGTCTCTGCTGTTTGAACCTGGAGTCTTTAGTTGATGAGCGGTTCGCGCGTCTTGTTGCTCAAAAGCACGAGGCCCGGCTTTCTGCTCGAGAAGCTGCTGAGGCTATTTCTTCTGACTTGAAATCCTTGAAAACAAGGCAAGCGGAAGTTGGCAATGCTATTGACGCCTCCACCAGTGCTCTTCTTGATGCTGAAGACAAGATTGGGAAGGCTGAGGAAATGATCCGGAAAGCAAATCTTATTTTATCCAAGGCTAAACTGGTGCGTCTTGAAGAAACTGCACGGCTTGAGCAGCTTAAGGCTCAAAATGAAGAGCTCTCACAGCAGAGATTGTCACAGAGGACAACTTTGGCGGATGTTGAAGCTCGTCTGACTCAGGCAATGGATTTCAATAAGGCCGAGCTGAGGTCGCAAGCGATTGCCCAGGCTGCTGATGACAGGAGGACGAGGCTGGACTCCCTTGGAGAGCGGCTCAGATCTTACAGTATGCGCCTGTAGCTCCATGTACTTTATCCTTTTGAAAGAATGAAAATTTTTTCTTTTGTCGAATCTCCAATCTTGTTCTTCTTTTTGAATTGCGATTCCAAATTGTATTGCAATTTCTTGAGAACATAGTTCTTGTTGGGTTGAATGATGAGACTTGGCTGTGTGTCAGTTCAGAGGTCGCGATGACATAACTGGTTGAGATGCCACCAAGCCCGAAAAGTTGATGATACTCGTCTTTTGTAAATGTCAACGAGTATCGAGACCTGTCTTTTGTAAATGTCAACAGGGCTCGGAATTGAGACTTAGCCATCTGCTGGTTCAGAGGTCGCAATGACATAACCGATTGAGACGCCACCAAGCTTCAAAAATTAGTGATACTCGTCTTTTGTAAATGTCAACGAGTATCGAGACCTGTCTTTTGTAAATGTCAACAGGGCTCAAGGTTGAGACTTGTCTTTTGTAAATGTCAACAAGCTCAAAATTGAGACTCGGCTATCTGCTGGTTCAGATGTCGCAATGACATAACCGATTGAGACGCCACCAAGCTTCAAAAATTGGTGATACTTATCTTTTATAAATATCAATAAGTATCGAGACCTGTCTTTTGTAAATGTCAACAGGGCTCAGGGTTGAGACTTAGCTGTCTGCTGGTTCAGAGGTCGCAATGACATAACCGATTGAGACGCCACCAAGCTTCAAAAATTGGTGATACTTATCTTTTGTAAATGTCAATAAGTATCGAGACCTGTCTTTTGTAAATGTCAACAGGGCTCGGCGTTGAGACTTGTCTTTTGTAAATATCAATAAGCTCAAAAATTGAGACTTAGCTGTCTACTGGTTCAGAGGTCGCAATGATATAACCGATTGAGACGCCACCAAGCTCAAGGTTGGTGATACTTATCTTTTGTAAATATCAATAAGTATCGAGACCTGTCTTTTGTAAATGTCAACAGGGCTCGGGGTTGAGACTTGTCTTTTGTAAATGTCAACAAACTCAAAAATTGAGACTTGACTGTCTGCTGGTTCAGAGATCGCAATGACATAACCGATTGAGACGCCACCAAGCTCAAGGTTGGAATGGAGTTTGGGAGAAGTCTCGTTTTCACGGGAAGAAACGAGGGAATCACTGTCATAGGTTTAATGTTAACGTAACAACGAAATGTATATGTGGTCTTACCATTCTATGGATGAGAATTGGTAAGTGACTTTGGAGGTCTCGTTCTCACGGGGAGAAACGAGGGAATTGCTGCCATAGGTTTAATGTTAACTTAACAGCGAAATTTATATGTGGTCTTACCATTCTATGGATGAGAATTGGTAAGTGACTTTGGAGAGGGAATCAAACGGGAACAGGTCCCTTAGGATTTTTAGCAAATCCTCGGCTGTCAACGGGTTTGATATGCCTTTACCAAGTACCGTTTGAATTGGGCTAGCCATGCTATTCCCCTCAGCATGATGAGTTGTCGAGGACTTATGTTGGGCTTAAAGGCTAACATTTTCCTCTGTCCTTAATCGTTAAGGATGTTGGGTCGTCTGGTTAGCGTATGTGTAACCTTGATTTCCCTTTGAGATAACCAGTATATGGTGTGATCCCGCTTGGAGGAAGAGAAAGGCTCTCTTTGTGTGTACTTTGGACACGAAGATCTTGATCAGAGGTGTAATGTTAACTTGATCATGAGAAGGATCCTTGATTAAGGATAATACTTCTTTAAGAACTTGCCATTGATCGGCATCATGAGTAGGTCGCCATCTGAAGTCATGAGGCGGTATGCTCCGTTTGAATAGACTGTTTCTATTACAAACGGTCCTTCCCATTTAGGGTGAAATTTGCCTTTGGTTTTGTGAGTCATAATCATCGGTCGTCTGACGGCTAAAACCAGGTCTCCTTTCTGGAAGACCCTCTGTTTGACCTTTTTATTGAAGGCTTTTGAGATTCGAGCTTGATACAACTCGATATGCTACTGAGCTTGTAGTCGCTTCTCATCTAGGGCTTCGAGCTCTTGGAGACGCAATCGATCATTGTCTTCTGATGTGATCTTAGTCATTAGGCCGACTCGCAATGATGGCATCTGAATTTCCAACGGGATGACTGCTTCACACCCGTACACCAGGGAAAAAGGCGTATTGCCTGTCGGTGTCCGAACCGTGGTTCGGTAGGCCCAAAGACATTCACCAAGCTTGTCGTCCCAATCTCGCTTATTCGAGAAGACGAACTTCTTGAGTAGCTTGATGATCGTTTTGTTGAATGCCTCCGCCAAACCGTTAGCAGCAGGATTATAGGCGGTTGAAGCCACATTCTGAATTCGGTATTTATCGCAGAACCGATAGAATACTTGGCTTATAAATTGGGGACCATTGTCGTGGATGATCCGCCTAGGGGCACCAAATCGATAGACGACATGGTGTTTGATAAAGTTAACCACATTAGAGGTTTTGACTTCAGTTAATGGTATAGCCTCCGCCCATTTGAGAAGTAATCGGTTATTGCCAGGATGAACCGGTGACCTTTTATCGAAGAGGGGCTGATTGGCCCTACGACATCTATTCCCCATGCTTCAAATGGCCATGAAGCAACAGTCGGGTGGAGCAGCTCCGAAGGCTGATGTATGAAGTCCGCATGAATCTGACATGCTTTACACCTTCGTGTGTATTAGATGGCATCGGCTATCATGGTTGGCCAATAATATCCCAGCCTATGCAACCTGTCTTTAAGTTTAGGACCGGCTGATGAGCTCCACATATGCCGTCGTGCGCTTCTTGGAGCACTTCCTGTGCCTCTGAACTGGAAAGGCAACGGAGGAGAACACCGTCATATGAACGACGGTAAAGTGTCTTCAAAGTCGGATCGTAGTAGAAACGGAGAGACCTTCGTCTGACGGACGCCGCTTCTTTAGTATCGTCTGGAAGCAGACCGTGCAAAGCATAGTCAATGAGAGGAAAGCGCCAGTCTCTTGGCTCAAGATCCGTGGAGACATTATAGACTTCTCGAGTTCTTAGCATATGCTTGGAGCATACAAGATGTCGAGTTGCGACTGTGAGGTGATACTCGGTGTCGGCTGGCAAGGCTAGTGTTGTTGCTAATGCAGCAAGAGCGTCCGCCTTAGTATTTTGAGATCGAGACACGTGCCCGATGTAGAAGCCTTCGAATAGATTAGCCAATTCGATGGCTGTATGGTAATAAGGAACCAAGTCTTCGTGGCGGACCTCATATTCGCAACCTATGTAATGATCAGCTTTGAATCGCCGTAGGCTTCAAGGTAGCGTACCCCCATTCCATGGGCAAGCTGGAGACCGATGAGCAGAGCATTATATTCTGCTACATTGTTGGAGCATGATTCTGTCAAAGAAAATGCTCTGGGAAGAACATGGTTCTGCGGGGAGATAAACACAACCCCCACTCCGACAATAATCTTGCCTTTAGGGCCCATTCGCGATGCTCCATCAAAGAACATCTGTCACACTTCCTCTTCTGAGGTTGCATAAGACTCGAAGACTTCATAAGGGATATCTTCGTGAAGTTTTGAATGTTCCGGAACTGGATGAGCAGCCAAGAACTCTGCAAGGGCCTGGCCTTTAACCGCCTTCTGAGGGGTGAAGATCATGTCGTATTGAGACAATAAAAGTGCCCACTTAGCCAATCTTGAATTCAATGATCCTGGCTTCATCATGAGAAGACGCAATGGGTTTACTCTGGAGATGACATGTATAATCTGGCCGACCAAATAATGTCGCGTCTTCTGAACAGCAAAGACGAGAGCTAAACACTCTTTCTCGATAGGATTATAGCGAGATTCCGCCCCTATCAGAGTCCTGCTTAGATAATAGATGGCCTGCTCGTGATCATTGTCGTCTTTTTGCGCGAGGAGGGCACCAAGAGAATGGTCCATAGCTTTTACATAAAGCAAAAATGGTTTCCCTGATGTAGGGGCCACCAAGACTGGAGGTTTTGTGAGGTACCTCTTGATGCCTTCATAAGCTTCCTGGCAAGCTTGATCCCATACGAAGGAAGCACCCTTTTTCATGAGTCGGGTGAACGGTTGACAGCGGCCTGAGAGATTTGCAATGAATCTTCTGATATAAGCCAGCCTGCCTTGCAAGCCTCTGAGCTCTTTGAGATTCCTCGGTGGATGCATGCTCTGAATGGATTTGACTTTGTCTGGGTCAAGATGAATCCCTTTTGATGTGACAATAAACCCAAGGAACTTGCCACTTGACACTCCCAAGAAGGATTTTGTTGGGTTCATTTTAAGTTAATGAGCCCGCATTATGTCGAACATCGTTCTCAGGTCGCGAAGATGTTCATTCTTGTTGCGGCTTTTGACGGCAATGTCGTCGACATAGCACTCCACCGTTTTTCGGAGATATCGCGGAAGATTGTACTCATTGCCCGCTGATAGGTTGCTCCGGCGTTCTTCAGTCCGAAGGGCATTACAGTATAGCAGTATACCCCCAATGGTGTTCGGAACGAAGTATGCTTCTCGTCGTCGGGATACATTTTAATCTGGTTGTACCCTGAAAAGCCGTCCATGAAAGACATCCTTTCGAACCTGCATGTGTTATCAATCATGACGTCGGTGATGGGCTGTGGGAATTCGTCTTTATTGAGATCATAATAGTCGATGCAGATCTGTATTTTTTCGTTCTTCTTGAGGACGGGAACGATGTTGGCTACCCAATCTAGATGTTGTTCCTCCCGGATGAAGCCACATGCAATGAGCTTGTGAACTTCGGCTTCAATAGCATCCATGATGTTCAGGCGAAACCGACGTTATTGCTGCTTGACTGGCTTAACGTTAGGCTTGATATTCAGACGGTGCATGGCGACTTGCGGATCAAGTCCGGGCATGTCCTCGTAGCTCCATGCGAAGACATCTATATACTCTTTTATGAGCATTATCAATTCTTCCTTTTCTATAAGTGATAGGCTTTCACTTATAAAGATGGGCTTGGGATGATCTTGACTTCCCAGGTTGACCTGCATCACCTTGTCTTCAGTAGGCGGTTCACGCAGTTCAAATCGCTTTTCCCACTGGAGGTTTAATTGCTGGGCCCATGGCTCCTCATCAATAGCTTCTGTAGGCTCTAATTGACTGCTTAAAGTCATATTGACAGTGAGGTCTTTAAACATTCCTCCTATACTGATATCCGAGTCCCACTCGGAGGATGAGGCTGAATGTGATAGAATTGGTTCATCGTCATTGGCTTGAACCGTTGCTGACGATGTGGGTGTAACATATCCCAACTCCCTGCATGTACTATCATAGTAATTTGCAGGCTTCCCTTTAGGCACAAAGTTACGCAGCGAGCTCCGTCTTCCTTTTCCAAAATTCAGGCCTTCGCCGTGCTTTAGGTCATATCCCATTTTCTTCATAATATGGCGCGCTGCCGCGCGTAATGAAAGAATTGTGGAGTGTCTGAATCTGAACTTGAATCTGCAGCTGTGGGTCCCCGTGGTTGGGTTCTACCGAAGATTATCGGTAACTGACCTTCTTTGGATGGCAGGATCACCAAAACGACTCCTTCTGCGGGTTCCATGGGCGTATTGGACGCACTTGGCTTATGTAAGGGCATGTGCAGAGAGCCATCCGTAATGGATTCAAATAGCCCAATACTCGCAGGATAATCGAAAGAAATATTATCATTAATTACCCATTCACCTTCATTCTCTGAAGGAGTATTACATTGGGGATTATTGAGACATGCTATAATTGGCTCGCCAATCAGAATGGCCGGCATGCCTGCTTCGGATTCTGAATCCGCCTCATTGCCGCTTTCATCATCGTCCGGCAACGGTTCTTTGAGTGCTCCACGGCCTCTTGATACAGGAGAGCGTCAGTGAAGTAGTTTTCCACCCCTTTGAATGGTTACTTTTCAGCAAAGATAGTTCATACTGTCGCGTCATCTTCAACATATTTGAAGCATTGGTGCAGGGTGGAGGGAACGATCCAGTTGACATGGATCCATGGTCGCCCTAGCAGGAGGTTATATGACGTGTCAGCGTCAATGACATAACAGGTCACTTCCGACTTCAGGCTCCCAATTCTGCAACGGAGTCGGATTTTTCCCAGTGGGTGAATGCTCCCTGCGTTGAAACCGAATATTGTAGTAGTGGTTGCGGACAACCTGTACAGTGGTATGCCGAGGAAGTAAAGAAGCCTTTTGGGGATGATGCTGAGTGCGGACCCCGGATCGACTTGTATTCTTTCGATGCACGTTGAACCGATATATCCGGTGTAGTACAGAGATCGATCGTTCTTGTTGTCTTTGAGAAACATATCTTCCGCCGTGAATGTAATAACGGGCACCTTGGATTGTGCATGATAACATTCTGGGCAAGGAGACTGAACGTCGTCGTTAGGGATCTCAGGCATGCATATCAGAAAGGATTCTGAATTGGCTAGCGCACCCCTGAGTGCTTCTCTTGTCTCTTTAAGAGGCGAAGGAGCTCGTGTACAGTGATACAGCTGGGATATTGGCCAGCTGAGCCAATATGTCGAACCGAAAGGGCGTATCAAACCCTTGGCCTGGTGGTTTCTTCAACACGTGGTCAAATCGTACCTCCTTAGGCCTCTTTTCCCTTGGTTGGGATTGGAGTGGATGCTGGTACTTGTACTGACGTCGTTTGCTGTTGTGTCTCATCAGTAGACTTTTCATACCGTCTCAAGTATGATTTTCCGGATCGAGTGCCCGTCTGTTGAGGCGTGTCGGCTTGCGCCGTACAAGTAAGCTTTTCTCCTTCTGAATCGCTGAGGGAAGCTGATGTAAGATTACCGTCGTCTGGAAGGATGGAGATGACATTGCAAGATTTGCCCTTTGACTTGGGCTCCTTCGAATCCCGCTACACTTCTTGGACGAGGTCCGGGTGTATCCACATGACTTCCCCTGTCTCCAATGTTAGGGGAACAAGACCCTTATTATCTTGAGCTGTAGCTGGAGGATGTTTGACTTCCAACCGTGGCGCAGGGACTGAATAAGTCCCGTCAGGGGCTGTGACCTTTTGGGCGTTGCCGAACTCAAGAGTCACCATATTGGCAGTGACTTTCTTCTGTTCTGTCTTCAAAGTCAGAACCCCGGCATCAACCAAGGCTTGAATTCTGTTTTTGAGGACATAGCACTTGTCAGTAGGATGATGAATCATCCTATGATAGAGGCAATATTTAGGGTCGTTTGTGCGCCTTATCTCATTGGGATGCCGAGCATCTGGCAGTTTCATTTTGTTCCCTTTGTGGAGCAGATGAAATATCGTGACCACCTGATCGTCTTTGAAGGAGTACTGCTTTGGAGGGAACTTGGGCTCCTGATTGTTGAAGCCGCTCTTCTTGGCCTTCGACTACATATCTCCGGATAACTCCACAGACATAGTCTCTTTGCCTTTAACTTGAGAGGATTGCGGTAGATCGCTACGTCCTTTGTTGTTCATCCCCCATTTGCCTTTAGGGGCCGATGGTTCGAACTTTTTAGCCGACTTCTCGGCTATCTCTGCTTATTCGACCAATTCTTTCCAGGTGTGGGCTTTGACAGCCCCCATGCGAACTTCCACTTGGTCTAAGAAGTTGTGTCTGCATGTCTGTAAGAGCATGGGTAATGGCATCCCTGCTGGGCACATCAAGGATAAATTTCTGAACCGCCCAATGTAGTCACGAACAGATTTGCCCTTCCTCTGCACAGTGGAGAGGAGCTTGTCCATGGTCACTTCGGTATCGTCCTCATAGAAACGAGAGAGGAACCGAGTTTCCAGGTCGATCCAGGAGTTGATAGAGCCCGGGGGAAGACTTCGGAACCAGTCAAATGCCACCCCCTTTAAGGTGCTAATGAATAGCCTAGCCATGATGGCGTCATTGCTTATAACATTACCAGTCTGAGACCGAAAATAATAGATGTGCTGATTTGGCAAGCTCTTTCCATCATAGGTATGCAGCGTTGGTGGTTTGAACTTCGGCGGATATGGCACCGAATCCCACTCCAGCGGATAAGGACGGACTGCCCCTATCTTCTTTAATTCATCTCTCTGAGTTAGGATGCGATTTGAGCCTGGAGGCCTTAAGGACTTCGGCGTCTAAGGAAGAACCCTCCTTGGATTTCTCCGGCTTTGGTTGCTCATTGCTGAAGTGTTCCTCCTCATCGTGATTGCTCCCGGCATCATTGTTGTTCCGGTTACTGAGGAGTTATGCGAGCATCTGTTGAATATTGTCCAGAGCCTCTTGCTGAGTCTTGAAAGTTTGCTCCTGAGCTTCCAAACGCCGACGAAGGTCGTCGTTATCATTACCAGCCATGTTGACTGATGCTCTGTCTGTTCACACTGAACTGACTGTCGCCGAAGAAGCATACCCGCTATCTTCATCTTCTTCATCAGACCACTGGACTGATCCTCTCTTTGGTTGCGGCGAGGTCACTGCCACTGAAGAGGTCAGCTGTTTATAAGTGTAGGGTATTGCCACCTTAGATCTGGTGTTTCGGAAAACACCTTCTTCATGCACCAAGACTTCGCCTAAGCCTGGGCTGTAATCTGGATCTGGGGAGCTGTAGGGGGTGTCGTCAGATGTTTGTCTTTCCTTGCGCAACTCTCGTCCCTTCCGGTCATGTTGACGAATGCAGAGGGTAGATCTCGCGAGATGCTCCTTTTGCGATGTTTCACCGGGGCCTGTACCGATAGTCGATCGAAAACTGACCGTCGTCTTGGAGGAGTGGTGGGGATTGGTCCCAGCCGGCAATGGACCGAGTGGAGTGTCACCAGCTGACATCCCACTTGTTGACAACAGGGGAAGAGGTTTGTCTATTTGTCAACAATTTCCTTAAATCAGACCCGGTTGGGTCTCTGTAATTGAGCGCAAAGGCTCTTTGGGTCGCACATAGGACAATGTTCTACTCCTTTTATCCCTGCAGGAGGGATTAGCACTGAATAGTGCTTCAGTTTCAGCTTCGCCATCAGGCGCGAGCTTAGTGCTTGACGCACTAGAAAGCGGAGCACGCTGTGGTGCTTTACCCGCTATGCTGCTGCAAAGAGGATGAACCTGGTGAGTACGATGTGGTACAGTAGCTTTGTTCATATGAATGAGGCTGACGCAAGGCATTGCTGCTCTTGAATTGGGCGACGGTATGATTGCCGTCTTGACTTTATGATTGGAGCTGACAGGCATCTTTCCTTTTTCTTCGTGAGAGAGGCGCAATTTAGGCGTAGCTACGCCTGATGCTTCGGTTGGAGACTTCTGTTTAGGCCTCCATATCCGCCTTGGCAGAGGAGACTTAGGTTCGCAAGGAACCTGATTAGCCACACGCGAGGCTGAGGGGTGTTGGCAGAATTCTGCTTCCGGTTTCTGCTTTAAAACCTTGGTCGTGGAAATCTTCCTATGCTTCCATGCTCGAAGCATTGGGCCACCCCCAGAGAGGACTTCTTCAAATCTTTCTTGATCGAACTGGACCACCAAGTTCTCACAAGTAAAGGAATCAGACTGCGGACGTGCTTCTTTGTTGCGCCAAATAACCGCAGTAGGTTCGCAGAGAACCTTTTCTGTCTCCGCAGAGACTTTCCTTGAAGTTTTAGCCAGAGAAGCTCTGGCTGCACTGGTTTTTCTGAATTCAGATTTAGACCCGAGGGTCTGTTCGTCGCATTGCGACACTTGATTCTCGACAGTGGAGAATTTCTTCCCCAGCGGAGTCGCCATCTTGTTTTCCATTATATTTGCAAAGGGGAAAACTTACAATAAAAAGAGTTTGAGGAGCTAAATTACAAGTATTCTTAAAAAGATTACAAGTAGATCTCCTCAGAGATTCTGGAGAAGTGTGCCGATAGGAGTCTGGTCAGCGCGCGACCACTTTGTCCCTTTGACGATGCGAGCGATGAGATTCCCTTCTCGCCTGGTTCTGGGAATCAGAGAACAGAAGGTTGGAAGAACCCTCTTGCTGCTTCTCAAAATCGCCTTCAATTAGGAATTCCTTCTCGCCTGGTTTCGGAGATTCTTGAGAAGAAGGACGATGTTAGGGTATCAACACCCTGGATAGAGAAAGCAATTCTCTAAAAGGTCTCTAAATTCGAGAGCGCACTTGCGTTATGAAGAAGCCTCTGCTTGTGGAGTCCTCTTGTGCGTGGTGGTCCTTACTTCTGGAGGTCTTTTGCGCATCTTCCTCTCCTTGTGCCCCTGGTGGGCTATTTATAGGGAGAGCAAGGGTATAATCGTCCCTTGAAGATATGAAAACAGATTGAATCGAATCTGTTTAAATCTGGAAAGTAGCCTTACTGCGAGGCTAGGATCAGCTTCTGCAAAGCTAGAATTGACAGGTCGGTTGATCTTCTTGATCCTTTCCATATCGTTGGAGGATTTTCCTTGATCTGCTTACTCGTTTTAGAAGAGTCAAGAGATTGTGGCAATCAACTGCCAAATTTGATCTCTGATTTGATCTTAATTAGATTTGATCTGATTGGATCCGATCTCATCCGGAGATTTGATTGGTCAAAGGTTGACCATAGCAGACCAATAGCGGAGCTGTCCGCATTGAGCTCGTAGTGGAGCTAGAAGTATCTTCTGGCGAAGTCCGAAAGAAACCCTTTGGCGGAGCTGGAAGTCCTCTGTGGCGAAGTTACAAGTTAGCTTCCTGGCGAGGCTTTGAATGGCTTCAAGGCGAAGTTGGGTGATATTAGCCTCTCAAGCGAGGCTATCCCTTTGGGCTCATGCGATGCTAAGTGCTAGCACCTTAGACCTGCTGAGGTCTGTTTAGAAATAATCCGGGTTCACTGTCTGCTTGCTGGATCAGTGGAGTCCAAGTTGCTTCCTTGTCCTTCGGAGATGGGTGAAAACTGGTCTTCAGCTCGTCTGTCACTCGTCTTTTGTAAATGTCAACAAGTTTAGACATTGTTCGGACCAATAAGAATTTTGTCTTTTTTAAGTGTCAACAGTAAGGAAAACATGCATTCCTAGGGTCTTGAGATACATACTCATCTTAAGCTTCCATACATCGATGTTAGAAACATCAAATATAGGAGGGGTCATGAAGTCCATGAGTGTATAAACTATATGTGTGCAAATGCAAATGTAGATTAGCAAACCAAGATCTCACTCCTACATGGTTAAACCTAATATCAGAACCGTAGGCTCTGATACCAATTGTAAGTACACCTAGAGCGGGGGTGAATAGGTGTATGTCTAATCTAATGACAAATGATGCGAAATTTAAAAACAAAATTGCAACACACTTAGTATAACCAAATAGTGTAGCCGAATTTTCAGTGAGGGGCTCTAGACTAACTCCTATAAATTCCTCTAAATAAGAGTTGAGGTGCTATGTAAAGCTCTCTTCGTTCAGCACAAGTATGGCACACAAACAAACCAAGCATATAAGATATGAATATGATGCAATGCAAGGTAAATAAGAGAGAGAGTTTAGAGATAGTGGATCAATCGCAAACACCGAAATATATTTCGAGGTTCGAGCACCCAGCTCTACCTCCCCGCCTTCACACAGAAGGATTTTCACTATATCATCCACACAGGACTTCTCACACAGGAAACCTCCACTGAGGATTTGGGTAATACAACTAGGAGTACACAACTCCTCTCTCCAATAAACACAACCTCTACACAAGAGGTAAGGCACAACAACAATCACCTCTACACTTAGAGTGATGGGCACTTAGCCAAACAACAATCACCTCACACCAGAGGGATAAGGCTCAAAGCCAATACTCTAACAATCACCTCTACACTTAGAGGGATACCAACAACCCAATGCTCAACCTCCTCTACACTTAGAGGGAAATGCACAAAGCCAAAGCAATGGAATGATTACAACTCTTGGTGATCACAAAGACCACAAACTAATTTTTCTCACAAAATAAGATCCTAATAGATAGGATAGATATGATAGCTCAAGTGTGAGAAAATAAAGAGTTTGAAAATCAAAACCACAAAGGAAAATACTTGCGAATACTTCTAGGATGAAATAGAAATGAAGATAAAAAACAATTCCCAAAGACTTCTCCTTTTCTTGATTTTTCCAACCCATTAAAATAAATAAAGATGAATCTTTTAACCCAAAAACTCTTTTAAAAACTTATTGTTTAACACTTGTAAAGATGGAAAAATTGCTCTCTAAACACTTATGTAAAACAACTCAAGAGGGGGGCTATTTATAACCCCTCAAAAATCTGCCCGTTGGCAGTCTGGAAAGGGCAGAATTGACCTTCCAGTCGACTGCCCGGTCGACCGACCAACGATCATTTTTATGACCGTTGTGCCTACGGTCGACCGTCCGGTCGACTGGGTCAAAGCCATCAGTCGACCGCACAGTCGACCGGCCCCCACCGGAGAGTGGGGTGCTTTTAGTCGGTCGACCGCGCGGTCGACCGGCCAAAGTGGCTGGCCATATGCATGTCCTCGTGCACATCGGTCGACCGTGATGGTCGATCGACTCCTGGTTCGGTCGACCGTACGGTCGACCGCCAGAGCAGTCTGGCTAAGGATTTAGGATATTGAAAACTTGTCTTTTTAACTTCAATTAAATCCCATAAAATCACATAAATTTCACAAAAATACGTTCTTTTAAGATCTTTGAAATACAAATATGTGTGACTAAAATTTAACATATATTATAAACAATTTGAACTATTTTTGTGATATTGAAATTAGGTTGTAAACCAAAATCGGTATTTTCTAAAACTTAAATTTTTGAAATGAAAAACCGTTTTCTCCAAAACTCATGTAAATACAAAATCATGATATTGAAACAACTTTGAAGTATATTGTATATGGATAGAATCTAATATACATATAAGATATATATCCATGTTTTTGACATGAAATCCAAAACCGGTTAAACCGAAAACCAAAACCAATAAACTTTTAAACTTGTGTGTGTATGTGAACTTCAGCATATCAACACTATCTAATCTCTACACAAGATCTAAACATTTTAAACTAAATAAATCAAGGTCTTCTTGTCTCCGAGCTAACTCGATCCAAACACGATCCAACGAGCTTGACTCCAACCGAGTGCTAGATGTGATCTTGACGCGCGAGCTCTTGAATCAACAAGAATAAGCTCCAAAATTCTTTTGTTAAAGCTAAACACCTACTAAAATCTTGATCAAATATCTAAAACTAAACATCACAAGATTATTAGTGAACTATAACTACATGAGTTAATCATTATCAAAACTAGAGTGATGGGCCTCTAGGCCAACAGCACCATCCATGGCGCCGGTTCCGCCCATGCCGGAGCTCCTCCATGGTCGTCGCCTTGTCGAGCATCTCATCCCTCCTCCATAGCCACGCACAGGCCGCACCCCCTCCATATAGCGGTAGTCCATGGCCCCGAGTACCACCGTTGCCGCCTCCATGCACCAACCCCCACCGCACAGCCCCCCCTTGGCCATTATCGTGGCCGTGCCCCTCCCCGGCGCAAACCCCTACCCTGCTGCCAAGACCCCCTAACTCCCATCCTGCCCATCAGTCGCGGCACCACCACACCCGCCGGAGCACTCTACTAGTGCGCAGCAGTTCCCTTGCCGTGCCACCATGCCTTCACCTCCGCTCCATCGTCGAGGCCGAAAGGTTTCTCCTCCATGGCCGTGAGCCCTGTCACTTGCTTCTCCTCTGCGACAACCATCGAACACACCCCTCTCTTCTCCATCTCCTGCCACCACGAGTCCCTGCTGTCGTGTTGTCTCCGTCACGGCCTCCGCCTTGCAGCCCCGACGCCTCTTGCCGTCTGTCACGATCACTACTCATACACGTCGTTCTCTTTGACGTGTTCTGCTGACGATGAACCACGACCTCCTCCTTGCAGCCGTGCCCCCATGGTCGTGTGTCATCACCTCCGGCGAGTCGCAACACCCCCACAAGATCCCTGACTTCTTCCTCTTCTTCGTGGTCGAGCTTGACAGCCCACGCTTGGCGTAAGTCCTCTATCTTCTCCCTTTTTCTCTTTGTGTGCTCGGTGGGTGTGCATGCGTGAATGATCCTCTCTCTCTGTGAATTTAGTGTTGGGTGTTCTATAAATGTGTAAGTGTGTTGGTGAAAGTTTGTGTGTTAAGTGTATGCATGGTTGGTTGTAATAGGTATATGTGTGTAAATATAATACATGTGGGTGTGTAGGTGTGCTTAATTAATGTATATGTTTATGTGTGGATGTGTGTGCATGAGTGAGTGCATGTGTGCGTTTGGATAAATATGGGTATGTGTATATAATATGTATGTAGGTGTATATTATGTATTTTGAGTGTACAAGTGTGTGTGCACGCACACGCATGTGTGTACGTGTATGCATATAGTGTGTGTATACGTACTGGTATATGTTCATGCGAGTTCTTGAGTTGGGTTACGTGTTGCAGCGTTTCGGACTCGCTCGGACGATCCGAACACGGTAACAAGAGATTCGAAGTTGTGCTCGTTATGGACCCGATACACTGGCGATTCGAAGACCGATCCATGAGTCCATAGATCAGTACCAGTTTGTGCGGTAAAGACCAGACGGTGATTCGGTTCAAAAACCATGTCATTTCATGTGAGTATTCGCTTTTCTTTTTTCTTATTTACCGTTATCAATAAATACTTGTGCTTTATTTTTATCATTTCATGTGACCGTTTGATATATTTTAATAGTATTATCACTTGTATCACTTCATGAGACATTAGTGATCGTTCATCTATTTGTGTTGTTGATATGAGCTTTTATCAGTATCATTTCATGTGTTGGTATATCGCCGTTATTGGCTTAGGCTTAGGGCCTGTTTGGTTCGTTGCAAAACGTCGCAAGTCGTAAGTTGTAAAATGAGAATGGAAAAAGTGAACTGTAGCAGTGAAAATATATTGTGTTTTACGGTGTTTGGTTGATAAAGTGATGTGTAAATGGAAAAGTATATTGTGTTTTACGGTGTTTGGTTGGTAAAGTGAAAGTGTAAATGGTAAAGTATTTTGTGTTTTACGGTGTTTGGTTGGTAATGTAAAAGTGAAAGTGGAAAAGTTGACCACAAAATTAACTGTAGCAGTGATTTAAATATTATAAATACTATTAAATTAAATCTAATATTGCAAATTAAATTGTATTAATAAATTTGAGATAAAAAATTAATAATCTTAATATTTTATTTATAATAATAATATTAATAAAATATTAGTATAAATAGTAAAATATTACTAAAATATTAATTAAATAAATGATATAAAATTTTAGAAAATCTAAAGAACATTAATAAATTTTAAGAATACTAATAAAATATAAATATTAAAAAATGTTAAAAGAAATAAAATATAGTAAAATATAGTAATAATATTAAAAATACTTGAAAATTATTATAGTAAAATTTTATTATAATATTATTGTAATATTATAGAAATATAAAATTAACAAAGTAAAATATAATTATAATTTAATAATAAATTATCATTATAGTATTATTATACTGAATTATTATTACAATATTAACATAATAAAATATTAATATAATAATAAAAATATTATGATATTAATAAAGTATTTTTATATTAAAAATTAAATAACTAAATATATAGTAATTTTATATTAAAGTATAATATTGTTATATTAATAAAATATTTACTCTAAATAAAATAATAAAAAATGGAATAAGTATTAATAAAATAATAAAATATTAAATAAAATATTAAATAAAAAAAGTAAATTAAAATAGTAAAATATTAAATATTAAAACAATATTAAAATCAATAAAAAATTAAAGATTAAAAATATAAAATAATTAAATACTTAAATAAGAAATTGAACACTATTTAAAATATTAAATTTAAAATATTAAATTATATATTGATTATCAAGTAACTGTTTTGAATTGGTGTACTACAAGTGAGAGTTACATGACCACAAAATTAACTGTAGCAACTGCAAGTGAGAAAATATGAGTGTAAAAGTGAGAATTAAATGACCACAAATTTAACTGTAGCAACTGCAAGTGAGAAAATATGAGTGTAAAAGTGAGAATTAAATGACCACAAATTTAACTGTAGCAACTGTAGGTTGGAAAAGTTTTTGCATTTTGCAAATGGAAACAAACAAGTGAAAAGTGTAAAGTTGCAAAACTTTTTACATTTTGCAAAGTTTTGCAACCAACCAAACAGCCCCTTAGTATTGATACATCTTAGACTGTAGCTCGAATCGATCTATTGATTGGATGAATTAGTTCATATTTGAGCATCAGATGTATATGGATCTGGTATTTGGACATTGAGATATTAGAGTTATATCATTTCATGAATAGATGATTACTGTTTTGGACTGGAACTAATTGTAAAGGAGCTTGGACTGTATACTAGATTGATCTTATGTTGAATTGGTTTGTGATTGTGATTTAAGATCTATATTTTATCTGAACAATTATCAGACTTGATATTCTTTATTCGGTGATAATTCAGTTAAGAATTTATTCGGGTATTTGAGGACATATTAGATGTGATCATACTTTATTAAAGATTAGATTTCTTGATGATTGGCTCGGTATATGGACTTATCCAGAGTTGGAGGGATCTGGGATTTACATTCCTTTATTGGATATTGATTAGTGTTCTGATGTGATTGAGTTAGTTGGATTTATAGTTGTGAGTAATTCCTGATTTTACCCCTGATTGTACCGTTTGAGTTTTGATGTCTTGTTGATGTTGATTATCAGACATAAAGGCATCTTAGATTTCATATTGCTTGAGGAATTATAGTTGATTGGGTTGACCTGACCTGGTGGATTTTTAGATATATATACTTGATATGTTACTTGAGTTTTGGGATCTTATGATTCACCTTGACAGAGGTGAGAGTGTGTGTCACGCCCCACTACCCAAAATGAAACATACTGAAATCCAAAAAGAGACGACAAGGTCACAAACTGTCCTACAGCTGCTCAGCCAAACCATCTAGGTACTCCGCGTCCTCCTCTGATGGTGTAACCACGGACTCTATATCTGGACAAGCAAATCTAGGGTCTCAGATGCGATCGAGCAAATGTACAAAGAAAAGATAAGGAGAATAAAGACTATCATGAAATATACGTGCACATGATTGAAACAAGACACGTAATAAAATGACGATAACCAAAATGTCAGTGGAGTAACTTTTCACTATTTTGTCCATGAGTGTATACATGTGTGATATGAGACTTAACAATCGAGGAGCTCTGATCAGGTGGGTGTATCCCGTGCATACTCGGGATCACGACCTTAAACGGACCCCTAGCTGCTAAGACCAGGCCCTCCGCTAAGAGGGGAGCAGGAAACGAGAAGCGGGAGCTCATGGAGCTATATACAATCGGTAGGCAGCACTACCATCCCCTACAGTGGGACTAACAATATGGATCCAGTACACCCACCCGATAAGATCTAGTCAATCATCCAGTCTCCCCATCCCTATGTGATTTCATTACAGGATGACAAGTGGTGATATGATTTAACTGGAGCAGGTGACAAAAACATAAGAAGCACGCATCACGTCCTACGTACCATAGTCATGTAGATGAGTGTGCATGTATAGAGCAAATAGCTGGCATAAATAATGTAATCAACTATATAATGTGTAACGGGAATCACTACCAAAAGTATCAAAGTAACATGTAACGGGAGTAAGTAATAGAAATACATGCAGTTATCCCAGCTATCTCCATGTTAACATGCACACTCGAATATTCCAGTAGACCAAGTCCATGCTCTGATATACTACTCAACCCCTAAGATACAGGCCATTTATCGAGAATAATCATAATATCGGTAATCAAATAGTCCGGTCAGCTAACACGACTCTATAAATGATTTATTTGGGTGAAACAAGAAAACTGACAGTAAACACTTACCTTATATAAGTTCTTGCACCTCCGATCCCAACGTTACCAAAAACGCGTGATTCCGACGTCAAATGGCCAAGTTATAGTCTGAAGTACGACTCAGGGTCCAGTTTATAAGATCTGAAGGGAGCCAGGGAGTTAAACTAAAATTTTCAGGGTTATAAATGTAAAAATACGAATTTATGCAGGGCGTTGATCAAATTTACCTTTTTAATTAAAGCGGGTTGTGGGTTTCGGGTTGCGCACGGGTCTCTGTCCAAAACCCGTTATGGGTTTGTTGTTTTACAGGGAACAACAACAACACAAAAATGAAGAAGAAGAAGATAAAGAAAAGGAGAAAAGGAAGAAAGAGAGGAAGGGGGCCCGGGGTCCGACTGCGGCAGGGGTGGCCGCGCGTGGCTCCGGCGACGACGCGATGGCCGGAGGTAGGTGGAGTAGGTGGTGGTGTAGTGTGGGTTGATATAATAAAAGAGAGGAAGTGAGATGGGGGAGTGGGCGGTGGGGTTTAGGAGGTGCTGGTGGTGGCGTTGAGTGGCGTTGGGGTGCTGGTGTGGGTGGCGTTGGGGTGCTGGAGGAGGAGGGGTGGCGCTGGTGCGGTGACCGAGGGGGAGAGAGAGGGAGAGAGAGAGAAAGATAGTTGTTAGTTTAGGTTAAAATGAAATGGTTTTTTTTATTACATAGCTCGATTGATAGGAAGAGTGTAGATAGTTAGGGAAAATCTTAATGTCGGTTAACGCAAAAAATCTAGAAAGGTAGAGAGAAGTGATATAGTGTGTTGATTATTAGGATATATTAGAAGAAGTTTAAATATAGATTTTATTATATTTAAATAATTGGGTCAAAATTCGACTAGTGCCGAACAGTCTCCAAAAATTATGTAAAAATAATGAATATTAGGCTAAGACATAATGTGAAATCAGATTGTAAAAATTCAAACCTATTTGCTAATTAAAAATCTTGAAAGGATCAGTGATACAGGGCGATACCTGTTCGACTCGATTTTTGGACTAATTCAGAAAAATTGTCAAAAATACGTGAAAGTAGAAGATATGATTTTAAATACTAATACAGAAGTAGATTCTAGAAAATTTTCTCCATTTGTGAATTAAAAATCCTTGGGTTAATTATTGGTGTCAGTTGACATCGATCTTAGACATTTTCCAAAATACTTTGGAAAAATCTTCAAAAACTTTTAGAAAATCCAAACTAGTAGAAAATAATTTGTGAAGCTGAAACTAGTTCAATCTGGCTCTCAGGTTGGTCAAATCGCTATGTACTCCACATCGTATATTACGGTGACACGTATAACTACGGCTGAGGGTTACACTTCTACCCACCAAATAACGAAAATTCCGTCCTTGAAATTTAAATAGAAACTTAGAATGCAACAAGTTATAATAATTAAGATCTTTAGAATGTGATATCTGAGAGTCAAAGAATAGGTAAGGGTACTTCTCTCGAACTTCTTCCTCCAACTCCCAGGTGGAATCTCCCGGGAAAGTAGGATCCCAGGCTACTCAAACTGAAGAAATCACTTTGTTTTTAAGGACCTTTTCTCTATGATCAAGTATTGCCACCGGTTGAACTTCATAGGTCAAATCTGGTCTCAGCGTTAATTCTGAATAATCAAGGATGTGCTTCTCATCAGGCACATATTTCTGAAGCTGAGACACATGAAATACATCATGTACTCTTTCCAAAGATGGAGGCAATGCCAGCTTATAAGCAGTTGCACCAATTCGTTCTATGACTTCAAATGGCCCAATATATCTTGGACTCAGCTTCCCTTTACTTCCAAATCTAATAACTCCCCGAGTAGGTAATATTTTAAGAAGTACTTCCTCTCCAATCATAAACTCCAAGGGTCTCCTTTTAGAATCTGCCCAGCTCCGCTGCCAGTCCTGTGCAGTTTGGAGATGCTTCTTGATCTGAGTTACATTATCCACAGTCTGAGTTATCAACTCTGGACCAAGTAGTTTCCGTTCACCAATGTCGTCCCAACACACGGGTGATCTACATTTCTGTCCATATAGAGCTTCAAATGGTGACATCTGAATACCGGCTTGGTAACTGTTATTATAAGAGAATTCAACTAAGTGTAGGTGATCATCCCAGAACCCCTTGAAATCCATAACACAGGCTCGTAGCATGTCTTCTAAAATCTGTATAACCCTTTCAGATTGTCCATCAGTCTGGGGGTGGTAAGCGGTGCTGAATTTTAACTTGCTTCTCAGACTAGTTTGCAGACTCTACCAGAAATGAGACAAAAATCTTGTGTCTCGATCTGACACAATACTCACTGGGACTCCATGCAATCGTACTATCTCCTGCATATATCACTCTGCCAAAATCTCAGTAGACTGCCCCACTCTAAAAGGGATAAAGTGAGCGCTCTTGGTCAGTCTGTCAACTATTACCCAAATAGCATTGTGACCTTTTGAACTTCTTAGCAATGCAGTCACAAAATCCATAGTAATATGTTCCCACTTCCATTTAGGAATAGGAAGTGGTTGCAATAAACCAGCGGTCCTCTGGTGCTCTGCTTTTACTTGTTGACAGACTAGGCATTTAGATATAAATTTGGCTATTTCTCTTTTCATCCCATGCCACCAAAAATGTTGCTTAAGATCCCGATGCATCTTTATTCCACCAGGATGAATATTATACGGAGAGTTATGAGCTTCTACTAATAACTCTTGTCTAACATTTCCCTTAGGCACACATAACCGTGCACCATATCTTAAAGAGCCATCTTCATGAAGAAGTAAATCAGTTCTCAATCCAGCTTCCACCTGACCCCTGAATTTTTGCAGTTGCTTGTCACATGCCTGAGCTTCCTTTATCTTGTCTATTAAAGATGACTGGAGTTGTAGTGCCGTACAATGAGTTACTGCTCCTGGTATAACCACTTCCAGGGTTAATCTTCTCATTTCCTCAATCAGCTTCTTCTGTTCAGTGAGGATCATAGCAGCTGGTCTTCTACTTAGCGCATCTGGAACCACATTCACTCGTCCTGGGTGGTATTGAAGACTCAAATCATATTCTGCCATGAGTTCTAACCATCTTCTCTGTCTCATATTTAACTCTTTCTGAATGAAAATATATTTCAGACTCTTATAGTTCGTGAAAATCTCCACTCGAGTCCCCAGTAAATAATGTCGCCAAATCTTCAGGGCGAAAATAACAGCCGTCAATTCTAAGTCATGAGTTGGGTAGTTCTGCTCATGTGACTTGAGTTGTCTTGAGGCATAGGCCACCACTCTATCATGTTGCATAAGCACACAACCATGCCCCTGTCCTGATGCATTACTATGTATAACAAAATCACCCAACTGATCTGGAATAGCAAGAATAGGTGTCGTTGTCAACCTGTGCTTTAGTTCTACAAAAGCTGCCTCACAATCTTCTGTCCAATTAAAGTTTTTCCCTTTCTTGGTCAAATGTGTTAAGGGTCTCGCAATCTTTGAAAATTCTTTCACAAACTTTCTATAATATCCATCTAGACCTAAGAATTGTCTCACCTCTGTTACTGATTTAGGAGTCGGCCACTTTTCTACTGCTTCCACTTTCTTTGGGTCCACTCCTATTCCTTGACCTGAAATAATATGTCCAAGAGAGTCAACACTTTCCAGCCAAAGGCACATTTACTCAACTTCACATATAATCGTTTCTCTCTCAGCACCTGCAGCACGGTCCTCAAATGTTCTGCATGTTCTCCTCGAGTTTTGGAATAAATAAGGATATCATCAATGAAAACTATGACAAACTTATCCAAATAAGGAGAGAACACTCTATTCATTAGATCCATGAAGACTGCTGGGGCATTAGTGAGTCCAAAAGGCATTACAAGGAACTCATAGTGTCCATATCTCATGCGAAAAGCAGTCTTTGAAATATCTGATTCTTTCACCTTCAATTGATGATAACCAGAACGAAGACCCAGTCGGGAAAATATTGTTGCACCACAAAGTTGATCGAATAAATCAGCAATTCTGGGCAAGGGATACTTATTCTTGATAGTCACCTTGTTTAGCTCTCTGTAGTCAATGCATAATCTTTGTGTCCCGTCCTTCTTCTTTGCCAGTAATACTGGAGCTCCCCAAGGTGAAGTACTTGGTCTAATAAAATCTTTATTCAGAAGATCTTGGATTTGCTTTTTCACCTCTGCCAACTCTATTGGCGCCATTCGATACGGTGCCTTGGAGATTGGGGCAGTTCCCGGAAACACATCAATCGTGAACTCAACTTCTCTATTTGAAGGCAATCCGGATAAATCTTCAGGAAACATATCCAAGAATTCCCTCACTACTACAGGAATTTCGATCTGACCCACATCTAATGTTGTCACGATTTCCGTACACACTACATCCAGGTATGCAACCTGATCAGAACTTTTGCCTTTAGCAGAAAATTCGGATTCTGATAAATTGGGAAACTGAAATACTACACTCTTTCTCTGACAATCTATGATTGCATGCACATGACTAAGCCAGTCCATACCTAATATAATGTCGAAGTCACAGTTATCAATCAACAGGAAATTCGTGATAAACTCCCTGTCACAAATAACGACGTGACATTTTGGACACACCTTGTTACATGACACTGCCCCATTCTCAGTGCTAATAGTCCAAACCCGGTGCACAGTGTCACAGGATATATTATGCTTTCTAATGAACTTAGAAGAAATAAAGTAATGAGTAGCACCGGAATCAAATAAAGCATATGCAGGAACAGAATGCACCAAAATAATACCTGTGACAACTTCTCCTAAGGCATCAACTTGATCAATAGTAAGAGTATATGCCTTGCCCTTCTCTCTAACTGGTCCGGCTGGTTGTCCCTTACCCCTCTGGGCCTACTGATACATCTGCTGTTGGGGAGGCAGAGGTTGTTTAGGTTGAAAGGGGAGCATAGGCCTTGATTGTCCGGACGTCATCAGCTTGTGTTGACCAATTGAGGCTGAGGTGAGATCCCTTGGAACTTGCCAACTGTGAGGACACTGACTAGCCCGATGTTTAGGCGATCCGCAGACCAGGCACAAATTCTTGGCCAATCTGCATTCATTTATATTATGCCCCACCTTATGACAATATTTACACACAGCCATCTTAAGCTGAGGCACTGTAGCCATCTGTCGCTTTTGGGGTGTTGCACCAACTTGCCTGATCTGAGTTCCTCTAGAAATCTGTCCAATCGGGCGCTTTATGCTACTAGTGGGTACCCTCCTCATCAATCCACTGAGCTGCTCTTGTTCCCTGGTGGCAGTTAATACCTCTGCAAAGGCCTTATATCTGAAGGATATGACATATCTTTGAAGCTCCAGCTGCAATCCCTGCTAAAACCTTCTGGCCCGATTCTCCTCGGTAGAGACCATATATGGGGCAAATCGGCTGAGTTTGGAAAACTCAGCTGCATACTCATCAACTTTCCTCCCAGCCTGTCTGAGATTTATAAATTTCTGTTCCATCTTTGCTTTGGCTGTGTCAGGAAAGAATTTGGCCAAGAACACCTCCGAAAATGTCTTCCAAAAGACAGATCCCGACAAATGGCTTTCTTCTGCAAGCCACCATATACGTGCTATTCCCGACAGCTGAATTTTTACTACATCCACTCGATCAGCTTCCAGGACTCTAGCTGCTACCAATAAGTTCTCCGTGTTAATAAGCCACTGCTCAGCATCCAGATGGCTTTCTTTTCCTGAGAAAACTGCTGGATTGAGTCTCCTGAAGTCAGACACATTCCCCTGCCTGGCCTGACTTCCTGAAGCAGCCATCTTTTCCAGAGCAACAGTAAGTCGCTCACTCTGATGCTGCTGGGGCTCCAACAATAACTTCATGAACTCCACTGACTCTGTAGGACCGTCCTCAGTAACTCGCTGAGACATTTGTGTAATACATACCAAATTAGAGTCGGGACAAAGATGAAATAAGTCAGTTCCTAATTATGGACTTATGGGCTCATGTCACGTATCTTGTTACTTATCAGTAGTATAATATCTTGTACAAATCTACAGGTAAGAACTAGATTCGACTGGCTGGGGTCGCGTTTCGCAAACCATCCAATGCTAAATTCGAACCTAGCTCTGATACCACTAAAATCATGTCACGCCCCACTACCCAAAATACAATACGTGACATGATCGGCGACGTGTACACGTTGGGTATGACGTCCCTACGTATACACGTTAAGCCTACTGTAGACCTGTACAAGTCTCCTTATAATATAAGTACACTGCTGATACGTTATATTACATGTAACAAGAGTACATAACACAGTCCAATACAGTACCAAAAAAACATAGTACATCTGAGCCCATCAGCATATTTGTACAATAACTAGAACCGAAAACAATTGTACAACTATGAAACATACTGAAAGCCAAAAAGAGACGACAAGGTCACGAACTGTCCTACAGCTGCTCAGCCAAACTGTCTAGGTACTCTGCGTCCTCCTTTGAGGGTGTAACCACGGACTCTATATCTGAGCAAGCAAACCCAGGGTCTCAGATGCGACCGAGCAAGTGTACAAAGAAAAGATAAGGAGAATAAAGACTATCATGAAATATACATGCACATGGTTGAAACAAGACATGTAATAAGATGACGAAAAGGAAAATGTCAGTGGAGTAACTTTTCACTATTTTGTCCATGAGTGTACACATGTGTGATATGAGACTTAACAATCGAGGAGCTCTGATCAAGTGGGTGTATCCCGTGCATACCCGAGATCACGGCCTTAAACGAACCCTTGGATGCTGAGACCAGGGCCCTCCGCTAAGAGGGGAGCAGGAAATAGAAAACGGGAGCTCATGGAGCTATATACAATTGGTAGGCAGCACTACCATCCCCTGTAGTGGGACTAACAATATGGATCCAGTACACCCACCCGATAAGATCTAGTCAATCATCCAGTCTCCCCATCCCTATGTGATTTCATTACAGGATGACAAGTGGTGACATGATTTAACTGGAACAGGTGACAAAAACATAAGAAGTACGCATCACGTCCTACGTACTATAGTCATGTAGATGAGTGTGCATGTATAGAGCAAATAGCTGGCATAAATAATGTAATCAACTATATAATGTGTAACGGGAATCATTACCAGAAGTATCAAAATAACATGTAACGGGAGTAAGTAATAGAAATACATGCAGTTATCCCAGCTATCTCCATGTTAACATGCACACTCGAATATTCCAGTAAGTCCATGCTCCGATATACTACTCAACCCCTAAGATACAGGCCATTTATCGAGAATAATCATAATATCGGTAATCAAATAGTCCAGTCAGCTAACACGACTCTATAAATGATTTATTTGGTGAAACAAGAAAACTGACAGTAAACACTTGCCTTATATGAGTAGTTCTTGCACCTCCGATCCCAACGGTACCAAAAACGCGCGATTCCAACGTCAAATGGCCAAGTTATAGTCTGAAGTACGACTCAGGGTCCAGTTTATAAGATCTGAAGGGAGCCAGGGAGTTAAACTAAAATTTTCAGGGTTATAAATGTAAAAATACGAATTTATGCAGGGCGTTGATCAAATTTACCTTTTAATTAAAGCGGGTTGTGGGTTTCGGGTTGCGCACGGGTCTCTGTCCAAAACCCGTTATGGGTTTGTTGTTTTACAGGGAACAGCAACGACACAAAAACGAAGAAGAAGAAGATAAAGAAAAGGAGAAAAGGAAAAAGGAGAGGAAGGGGGCCCGGGGTCCGATTGCGATGGAGGTGGCCGCGCGTGGCTCCGGCGACGACGCGATGGCCGGAGGTAGGTGGAGTAGGTGGTGGTGTGGTGTGGGTTGATATAATGAAAGAGAGGAAGTGAGATGGGGGAGTGGGCGGTGGGGTTTAGGAGGTGTTAATGGTGGCGTTGAGTGGCGTTGGGGTGCTGGCGTGGGTGGCGTTGGGGTGCTAGATGAGGAGGGGTGGCGCTGGTGCGGTGACGGGGGGGAGAGGGAGAGAGAGAGAAAGAAAGCTGTTAGTTTGGGTTAAAATGAAATGGGTTTTTTTTATTACATAGGTCGGTTAATAGGAAGAGTGTAGATAGTTAGGGAAAATCTTAATGTCGGTTAACGCGAAAAATTTAGAAAGGTAGAGAGAAGTGATACAGTGGGTTGATTATTAGGATATATTAGAAGAAGTTTAAATAGAGATTTTATTATATTTAAATAATTGGGTCAAAATTCGAATAGTGCCGAACAGTCCCCAAAAATTATGTAAAATAAAGAATATTAGATTAAGACATAATGTGAAATGGGATTGTAAAAATTCAAACATGTTTACCAATTAAAAATCTTGAAAGGATCAGTGATACAGGGCGATACCTGTTTGACTCGATTTTTGGACTAATTCAAAAAATTGCCAAAAATATGTGAAAGTAGAAGATAAGATTTTAAAGACTAATACAGAAGTAGATTCTAGAAATTTTTCTCCATTTGTGAATTAAAAATCCTTGGGTTAATTATTGGTGTCAGTTGACACCGATCTTGGACATTTTCCAAAATACTTCGGAAAAATCTTCAAAAACTTTTAGAAAATTCAAACTAGTAGAAAATAATTTGTGAAACTGAAACTAGTTCAATCTAACTCTCAGGTTGGTCAAATCACTATGTACTCCACATCGTATATTACGGTGACACGTATAACTACGGCTGAGGGTTACAGTGTGTGATGATCTTAATCGGATTAGAGTGTGAGAATTTGATTAGATGTATCAGAACATGTAATATTGCAGTTATTAAGATTCGGATATATCGGTGACTCAGAGGATGGATATATCGATGACTTGAGGATTAGAGTAGATTTATATGATGAGAAAACTGGTTATTAATTTATTAAACTTGTGGGTTACTATACTGGATTACTTTGATATGGATTGATACTTGATGTTCATGATGATTGTATTGAGACTATTGGTTGATGGATCGGTTACTATTGTATCCTAGTGCAGATAGATGAGATGTTAATCAGTTCTAAATGAGACTGTCTATTGAGCAGTATCTGAATCTGTTATTGTATTGTATTCATGTTATTGAAAGTAATTGAAAAAATATTGTCAGACCGTAACATATGCATTATTTCATTGTTCTACTGTTACACGGTAATATTGTCCATATTGTTATTGTTACATTATTGATATTGTTACTGTCATCGTATCGTCCCAGTAATTAAAACAACATGGATATTGATTGTTATAAACAATAATGTAAATCAACAACTTACACTGGGATTAAAAAAATTGTTGGAGGAGACAGCATCTGTATTTTGGGTGGACCTAAGATACAGGTTGAGCAGCCGAGATACGGTTCCACTGCAGGGTTTCGGGGGATGACTGACATCCCGTATTATTCAAATTGTCATTGTTATTGACTACCTAACGATAGCACCCGGTTCAGCGCCAGGTGATTAGGCCGTGGTTTCGGGTATATACGGAACCCACTTAAAGTATGGACAATATCTCCAACCAAATCAATTTCAATAATTTAGGACCCTGATTGACAAGTGTAGTAGGCGTAGTATGGGATGCGTCTATTACAGGTGGCAATTGGTATTCGCTGACATAATAAATAATAATGAACTGTTTATAGTGTATTGTGACTGACCGTAATCACCTGACTGTACATGTATATATATCTATGATAGACATATGATTGTGCACATGACCAGATTGTATATCAGACTAGTGGCATATGCTAGGATACACATCTTGACATTAGTTGGCTTCCTTTTATCATGATATCAGTTATATATCGTTCACAGCTTTTTATTGATATTGATTATTCTGTTATCTTTTATTTCAGTTTATCATGTTGTTACCACTTACATTGTTTTATGCACGAGTACTTTTTCCTTTACACACACACTCATTAGGTCGCTTCTGACGACCCTGGATTCGCACGTCCAGGATTTTGGACACCTTCTTATATTGTTCAGGTGTTCGTGTGATCGAACGCTTCGCGAGGAGCTGGAGTTTCTCTCTTTTGATTATGGGTATTCCCGTTCTTTTATTCATATTATTTCTTGATTCTATCTATCGCATCCAGTTGCCATTTTTTCTCTTCATTTATCTGCGATCATTGTGTTAGATATTTATATGTCATATTGCAGTGATATTGATTTATCGTAATAGATTTTATAGGTTGTCCAGGTTTCTTTAGGCTTAGCGTGTATACGTGGGGTATCTCCTCGCGTATATACGTCGTCGACTCTCGTCGCGACTCCGTTTTCACGTATTTTGAGAAGCGGAACGTGACAATATTAATTTGAAAAGGGACCGTTGCAAGCAATGGCAAGTGGGAGAAAATGATCGTCGCCGACTTTTTCCGGGCACAGGGGTCCCCTCCTCGCCCTCTCCCTCATCGAAGAGATGGTGATGATGATGATATGAGTCTCTCTCTCTATCTCTCTCTCTCTCTCTCTCTCTCTCTCTCTCTCTCTATATATATATATATATAATATATATATATATATATATATATATATATATATATATATATATATATATATATATATATATATATCAGGGGGTGAGATCAAGACCTCCCTTTTTTCTATTTTTTTATTTAATTTTTCTACTCATGTTTTTGTGTTTTTTTAATTCATGATTTGTGCCGGAGCAAAGATCTATTGAAAGACAAATAGGATTCCCTTAAAAAAAAAAAAAGACAATTAAGATACTAAAGACCTTATGCTGTTAGCAAGCAAGAACAGTGTCGCAAACTTTAAATGGAACACTTGGTTAATTTTTTCAGCATGTTTGATCAGGGTTTTTTTTTTCTCCCTGAAGTATGTGTTGGAATTGAAGAATATAAAGGTGAATCTTCGAGTTGAATTATGGCGAGATCCGTTGATCGAATCAACGGATGATGGTTGGAGTGTGTTCTCCTTCCATTTGTGATGAACGTGGTATATTCACATGTTCAATTCCGACTTCGAATGAATGAGATATTCAAGTCCAAAGATTGCCTAATTCAAAGCCAAAAACGGGACTAAAGGTAGCTTAAAGCATTTAGTCCCACATTGGCCGTGGGATGGAAGTTTATGGTGTATAAATAGAGAAAATTGAGAACAAAGGGCGTGCCCTTTGGGTACTTGGAGTTTTCGCGCGCGAAAAGGAGGGAACTATGCCCGCACATGCATGCGCACGCGCGCCGCCGCTGGCGGCGGCGCCGGCGCCGGTGCCGGGCCGGGCCCGGGCATGGATGGGCATGGGCATGGGTTCGGGTTCGGGTTCCCTACCTGGCCTGGTTCTTTTTGAATCGGGTCTCGTAGTAAGGGCCGAACCGGACCGGACCCGTTCCGCTGTCAGGTTGCGAACCAGTTGGACTGCCAACAGTCGCGAACCAATTGGACTGCCAACGGGTGCAAACCAGTTGGACTGCCAAAGGTTGCGAACCAGTTGGACGCCCAAAGGTTGCAATCTTTCAGTCCTGTTGGCCCCTCTTGGAGTGCTATATAAAGCACTCCAATTTCTCAATTGAAACACACACAACACCAAATCTGAGATCTCTCTCTCTCTCTCTCTAAAGTTCTGACTTCGGTTCTGAACTGGGCTCCAGCGAAGTGGTAATCCACGACTTCCAGAGCGACTTCCAACGAAGTGGGAATCCGCGACTTCCAAGTGAAGTGGGAATCCAGAGCGACTTCCTAAAGGAGATTCTGCCAAAATTCTTCAACCTTCCTACGTCCTCAACAGTGGGTGTTCCTCCAAAAGAGTAAGACAAATATTCATTTAAAATTTGTCGTTATACCGCTGTTTTGCTAATCCTGTGTAGGTACTGGTTGACTACGGTTCGACCGTACGGTAATTTGGTAGTGCTATCCAAATACCGTGAAGAAGTGTTGTATCTTGGGAGACCAGCGTCCATTATCCCGTTAGCACCGGTGCGGGGGACGTAATTGTCTTAAGGAGATTCGCTGTAAGCGTACCTCACTTCAAATACTGTATAAGTGGACTAAGTCCTTTATACAAGGGATATACTTTACAGTATATCGAGATTGACTTAGATTCAGTCTAAGTGTTACTGTATAAGTGGATTAAGTCCTTTATACAGGGGATATACTTTACAGTATATCGAGACTGACTTGGATTCAGTCTAATTGGTGCTTAAACTAAGGAAGAAAATTGAAAGGTGGTTCTTAAATTAAGGAACGTTCTTTTGAACGGAAAACCTCCCACCTGATATTTGCCGACCTGGCCAATTAGATTGTTGATATCTCAGTGATCTTGATTAGTTGTCAGATTGATTCTTGTTAAGCAGAATACCCATCAGTATGAGCCTCAGCTCCTTTATTAGATGTTTGATTAGTTTTGAACTCAATTATTTGGCAGTTCATCTTCGAGAACAACTTACTTTTTCACGGTTTTTTTGAGATATTCATGTGAAATGAAAAATTATAAGCAATAATGAACTCAATTTGAATGTTGGAGTGAAAATCTAATAGCCTAAACTTTTAAGAAATTGATTTTTAACTACTGTTTAAGACTCATCATGCTCTCTCAGTGAAGACCCGATATTCTCCAACAAATTCAACAATTCATTTTTTTCATTTTCTCCGATCAGTTTTATTCTTTTCATCTTCTTTTCAAATTTTATCTTCGTTTTCTAGCAGTCCACAAGTTTGCGAAGGAAGATCATCCTTCTCCACCTTTGAGCATTCAGTATTTCACATTTATATTTCTGTATTTTCTAATTTGCCTTTATTCTTTCCATTTTCTTTTCAAATTTGATCTTTATTTTTTGACAATCCACAAATTTGCATATACTTTTTAGTGTTCAGTACTTCGCATTCACAGTAGAAAAGTCGGCCAATAGTTTAACATCAGCATCAATAGTTCAACAAGTTATTAGTTTGACAACAATTTGGCGCTTCAACATTTGTCATTCGAATTGAGTTTATGAGGATTAAAACAATCTCAAATGTTGCGAAGAACGCAATTGTGCATTCCTTTCAAAACGTATATCAGAAACAATTTAATTTTAAAAAAAATAGGCTAAGAATGGTTGTTTTAATAATTTATGTGCAATTCTATTCCGTTATCGATTGAACAAAACTATTTTTTATTTTTTATTTTCTTACAATTAGAACGGTGACTACAGGTTAGTTGCTATACATATGATTGAACATTCTTTTTTTTTTATTTATTTAAAATTCTTTCAATTGAACCGCTGAGTTTCCTTCAAATTTCAAGTTTTGCTTTTCTTCTCATTATAGTTGAATCGACCATCAATAACCTCTATACGCAGCTTGCACACGCCAATTACAACGAGTTAGCTTACACAAACTGCTAGTAATCTTACATGCGTCTCTCTTTATGGTGTGCATGAGTCTCAAGAAATACCAGAAAAGCCTACTGGCTTAGTACAACGCAAAATCGACATGCTGCGAATGAGTCTTTGCATATCACAACTTGATTTTAATGGCTATTGTACACAATCAAGTCGAGTTATCACGTAGTACGTCTCTTAATTGCCTTGCATATTTAGTTTGAAAAATTCCCTCGTTCACTGTGAGGTCATCTCCAACCCACGCCAATTTTGGCGTGGGTTGGATTGTTTCCAGCTCCAACCGGGCCAAAAAGCACCCGGCAAAATGCCGGGTGCTACAGTGCCACGCCAGAAATGGCGTGGCACTGTAGCACCCGGCATTTTGCCGGGTGCCAATCAAAATTTTAGGTTTGTTTTTTTTATTTTAAATTATTATTAGTTTAGTAGTATTAATAGTATTTTAATATAATATTAAAAACAATAATAATAAAATATATAAGGAATATGTTATTTGAAGTGAAAAATGGAGTGATGGGTTGGAGGAGTTTTGGTTGAACACTCCATTTTGGAGTGAAAGTACACTCCAAAATGGAGGGGGTGATTGGAGATGCCTGAATCGAAAGATTTGAACCCGCTATTTTTTACGAGAAAAGAAAGTACCATGACACTACAAATTAATCACACAACCTGGAGGGCCGTTGCCAGAGTCCGACTCAACGACAACTCTACGAAGAGGGCAAGTCGAGTGCGAGTGGAACAATATGTCAATGCACTCGGTGTAAAAACTATGGCGACACTTGGGGAGGAGCCGGCCCTTCTCGCCCTCTCTGAACTCGGTCAAGCACACTGCGCACTCCACCTTGTCATCAGCCAGCGTGAGTCATCATCGGTCCGCAGACGAACACAGGAAGATAGTCGATCTCATCGGAGCTGAGTCCAAGGTTGCGAAGGCAGCGGGAAGATGACTCAGTGTTGGTTGTGACTCGGTTGCGTCGACGGTAGAAGAGCTTGGGGAGATCACAGGCGTAGCAGCAGAAAAGGAACATCATCACCGCGCTGAAGGCCGCCAGGCCTGCAATTGTGTCTGCGTCAGCGACCATGGCTTCTCTATTGAGTTCTGAAGGGAGGTGTCCAGGGGCCTTTATGCAATGGCGAAATAGTAGAAAACCCCTTTATGTAATAAGGTCTTTGCAGTGAATCATTCTTTTTATTGCATTTTCTGTCTCTCAAATTTTGCAAATTTCATGATACTAACATTAATTAGCAACAGCTTGCTTGTTCTATGGAGCTTGACCTTTGGGATAATAAAAAAACATTCAGACACAGATGGAACTCGATTAGAAGGGGAAAAAATTGGACTCTTGTGGCATGACTACATGCAACAGTATATTTAAAGGTTGCTAATATGTTTTAGTGTTAGAAATTGCCACTGAACTGTATGATTAGGAAACTGGGGGGAAATTTCAGATTAGTTTGTTCAACCTTTCACAAATGCATGGGCCTTTTTTTTTGCGATTGCCAACTCCATCCCCATTACATACGTCAACGCTGGTGGGGTTAATGATTAATCAATGTGTTTAGAACCCTTGGTGCCCTGTGGAGAAGCCGAAGGGATAATTGCTTGTTCGAAGCTCGTAATGATTTAATGATGTGTGGCCAAATCTAAGCTTCTTTTATTTATTTGTTTTTTAATTCGTTTACAGAATGAAGTGAACAAGCAGGTAGGGGTGAGCATCGGTCGGTTCGGTTCGGTTTTTGCTAATTTTTGCAAAACCGAACCGAACCAATTAGACTTAGTAACCGAATCGAACCGAATTGACTCATTTCGGTTCGGTTTTTCGGTTTTTTCGGTTAGGCCAATTTATTGCCATCATTTTTTATATTTTTTAATCACTATTATATTATCATCTTTTAATATTCTAATCTCAAATATCCATTATCCAAATTAGAAATAAGAAAAAGACTTTAAACTTAATGTGAATTAAAATTTTCAAATTTTAAAACTTTTACATTGTATTTGAGCACTTATATTAAGGCTCATATAATTATTACTAACTTTTAATGATAAGAATGGAAAAAAAACTATATTAATATAAATATTATTCTCAATTGTTATGGTGTACTTAACATTCGCCTTCACATATTCAACATAAAAAAGATGGTATTACTAAAAATAATGAGATAAGTTTCTACCAATTTTTGTTATAAAGTATATGATTCACTTAATTGAATTTGAGTAGGTAATATATAGGGTGAGAGATTCGGTTCGATTCGGTCGGGTTCGGGGTTTGGAACATAAAATCGAAATCCGACCGAATTAGTGCGGTTTGGTTCGATTTGGGTTCGGGTTTCGTTTTTTGATCGGTATTTTGGTTATAACCGAACTCTGCTCACCCCTACAAGCAGGACTGATGGGGTCATGGAAAAGATGGACCTTGGCCCAAGTGAGGTGGGTCCGAGTAAGATCAACTTCAAACGGGGCCCAAGTGAGATCGGTCTCAACAGGAAGGGCAAAAAAATTTAAAAACACTTGATTTTTAGTAATAGATACTTGAAATAATATAGATCAATCTCAACAGAGGGGATATTATATTTGAATGTCGGAGGGTTGAATTTGAGTTAGAAGGATTCGGGCCAAATCCTTTTAGAAGGACACAAGTGTGTGTGTGTGTGTGTGTGTGTGTGTATGGGGTTACTGTACCTCAGCCGGCAGGTTGAGAGAGTTTCTCAGCCGGCAGGACGTGGCAACATCATAGCCACTAACCTGTCATAAATTTTGGCAGACAAAAAGATGAAAAATCTCGCCCAATTTAATGTCAGTCACCTCAACAATGTATCTTCCGAAAATACCCTCTGTCACATCTTTTTACCTTATGTAAAAAAGTTGTCTTTCAAAAAAAAATTCAGCTCTAAAATTTCACCTGATCATTCTGATCCAACTTGTTCTTTTATTTCACAAATTTGATCCGTTTTTTTTTTTTAAATATATTTGCAACACATGGCGCCAAAGAAATCATCCGCCGAAAAGGTAATAGAAAAACGATATTTTTTAAAAATTTTTAGGGGTTGTGTATTTAATTGTTTTAAATTTTTTCTAGATTTATTTCCGTTTAAGTCTTTTTTATTTTTTTTAAAAATCTTTGGACCATGTTCGCAAATAAGAAAGAGATTTTGAAACTTTAGATGACGAATAAATTTTTTAATTTAAAAATTTGTAACACAACGATAAAGGTCCATTTTTTCAAGTTTTTTTTCATTTCGTTCTATTTTTACTTTGTCGCAGTATTTTCGAAAAGTGATTTATATGTATGCGACCTTGCTAATATTTTTTTAAAGGAAATTTTTTTCATACACTATATGTCGACCTCGGTCGCAGTTGTTAAAATTTTATTTTCAGATCTGTGCGTCTCAGAATGTTTTTTTTTTTTGGACTTTTCCTTTTAGACGAATGCGACGATGGTCGCAGTATATGAAACTTCCTTTTTTTTTTTACATACTGACGACATGGGGTCGCAGTTGTTTCAATATTTATGTAGTGTTTTGCGACCATGGTCGCACTGTATTTAACGTCATTTGTTTCATCATTCCTGGGTCGCAGTTGTTTATTTTTGCACTATAGTCTTATGCGACCTTCGTCGCCGTGTCTACCCTGGTCGCATTTGTTTATGTTGCACTGTAGATGACTGCGACCTTGGACGCAGTGTCGACCAGAGTCGCTATAAAAGTTTGTGTTCGCACTGTAGTCTTATGCAACCTTGGTCGCAGTGTCGACCAGGGTCGCAGTTGTTTGTGTTTGCACTGTAGATGACTGCGACTTTAGTCGCAGTGTTGACCCGGGTCGCAGTAGATTATGTTTGCACTGTAGATGACTGCGACCTTGGTCGCAGTGTCGACCCAGGTCGCAGTAGATTATGTTTGCACTGTAGATGACTGCGACCTTGCTCGCAGTTTATTAAAAATAATATGCTTTTTACTCCCTTATAATTTTTAAATAATCATTGGTCTAAACCTTTTATTTTTCTACATCTATATGTAAACAACAGATGAAGGTTCGTCCTCTGAGATCAAGCCTAAAACCTTTTCTTCTCACGCTAAAACCTCTATTCCTTGCAAAAGAATTGTAGAAATTGTATGCTTCCATATCCGACAGGAACTGTTTCCCTATAAACTTATCTGAGCTTCCAGACATTTCTCCATGTGCATTCATATCCTACAAAAAACAATTACACGAATTACATGAATATAAAATTTTTTTAGATATCACACGTCTAAAAATATAAGTTATATAACTGCGACCAAGGTCGCATAAGAGATGAAATCTATATTACTTCTTATTAAATACTGCGACCAAAGTCGCAGTTATCCGTATGAGAAGAAATCTATATTACTTCTTACTAAAGACTGCGACCTAAGTCGCAGTTATCCGTATGAGAAGAAATCTATATTACTTCTTACTAAAGACTGCGACCTAAGTCGCAGTCACACAAAAAAAGGATTCACATACGAGATGAAATCTATATTACTCCTTATTAAAGACAGCGACCTAAGTCGCAGTTATCCGTATGTGAAGAAATCTATATTACTCCTTACTAAAGACTGCGACCTAAGTCGCAGTTATCCGTATGAGAAGAAATCTATATTACTTCTTACTAAAGACTGCGACCTAAGACGCATACCAAAAAAAAAAGATTTCACAGCCGGAGATTATTTTCAAATAAGATTGCGACCGAATAATAAAACGGTCGCATTCCTGAAACTTTAAAACATGTGTTATAGGTCGCAGTACCACATAGACTAAAGAGAAAAATTCAATATTAAGAAATTGTTTTAAAAATTTAAAACAATTAAAACCTGTTGATCGGCATGCAAAGATGTCAACCCTTCAAGATTTTCAATATTCTGAGAGAAAGTAGAACTAGATGCAATATCTTCCATATTTAGATCGCCATTAAACTGCTCAGACGTCGACATTAAATATTTGGAGAAAAATTGATCTGAAAAGATTTTATATTTTCAGAAAAAAGTTTATCGCAGGCTGAAAAGGAGAACCTAAATCTGACAAAGAGAGGTAAGGAAATAAGGGGAAAAATAATTTATAAACAATAACCTAAATCTTATAAAGAGCGGCAAAAAAAGGGAGAAAATAATAATAAACAATAACCTAAGTCTGACAACGTGCGCTCCAAAAATTGCCTTTTGGGCAAATAATAATAAACAATAACGAAAGTTACCGAAAGAGTGAAATCACCTAGAGGGGGGGTGAATAGGTGATGGCTATATGAAATATGGCAATAATGCGGAATTAAAATTCTACTTAACAATTAGCTCAATTAAAAAGACTTGCAATGTAAAAGACAATAAATAGTGCAAGAATTAAAGAGAGTTAGAGTTTAGAGAAAATTGAGCAAACGCAAACACGAGGATATGTTTCCGAGGTTCGAGCCACGCTCTACGTCCCCGCCTTCACACTTGAAGGATTTCCACTATTGTTGATCCCACTGAATCGCCAATATAAGGACACACTTGTCCAATCTCTCGTGATGCCGCAACACCACCGGAGCACACTAGCTCGCTTGAGGCCGATGCCTCTACAACTTCGCTCAAGAAGAAGGTTGATCACACTTGATCACAAAACGCTCACTTAGCACAATCCTATAACCAATATGTAGAAGTAGAACTTGGGATTGTGAAGTACAAAAAACTAGAGTGAAGTAGAGGAGTTAGCTTCAAGAGGGTGTTTGAAAATTTTGGCTTTGGAAATCTTTTTCTAATGAAAGCTTAAAAAATCACTTGTAAAATTGTTGTGAAAATTGTTGTCATATTCACCTATTTATAGGGGATGAAAGACAGGGTAAAACTGGTGGAGAAATTCGTTGGGTGAAGATTCCAACAAAAACAGTCAGAAAAATATAGTTGTTGGAGTCTGTCAGAATTTCTGACAACTAGCGGTCGACCGGGCCGGTCGACCGCCAACGGTCATATTTCTGACCGTTAGGGGAAACCGGTCGACCGCCCCGGTCGACCCAAACAAACAGAGAGCACTGTCAAGTGCCCGGTCGACCCGAGCGGTCAGCCGACGTGCACACATGTACACTTGTGCACGTCGGTCGACCTGGACGGTCGACGGCTTCTGTCAGATCTGAAAAATCAGACTCTGCAGAAACCAGAAACTTGGGTTTTGGGTTTGGTCTTTTGGGTTGAGGTTTTGGACCTTATAAAAATAGGAGTATGATCATAAGTCACTACTCTAACATGTTGGCCCAAAGGCCTTCCACCCTAGTTTTTATGATGATTAACTCATGTAGTTATGTTTACTATATTCTTGTGATTTTAAGTTTCAGATCATTAGCAAGATATTAGTTGGTGATTAGCTTCAACAAAAGAGTTTAGAAGCTTTTCATGATGATTCCAGGGCCAAAGCTTCAAGATCACACATTGCCTAGCCTATGGATGGAGTTTTGGAGCAAGTCAACTTGAAGATGAAGATCATCAAGAAGACTTAGGTATCCATAGTTTAGATAGTGTGTTTTAGATCCATTTGTAAAGCTTAGTATAGTTGATATGCTCAAGTGCACAAACACACACGTTTTATGTTTGGTTTTTGGTTTTCATGAATAGTAGATCAAAACAAGTTTACTTTATTTTTATGTATATTAGATATGTTCTAGATATACATACATGCTTTAAACTTGCTAGATAAACTTATTTTGACTTTCCTATTCATGTATTGAAAAATCAAGTTTGATAAAAATACAAGTGTTGGTTTTGATAAAATTTGCAAGACTCAAAAATGAATTGATATGATTGATATATGTCTTGAAATTTTTATCACAAGTTTGTGTTTTAATATAAAATGTTAAAACAAGTTTTGTGAATTTTTAGAAGACTTAAAAGATTTTTCGAAATATTTTTAAACTGGTTTTCTGACCCAGATTTCTGTTCCAGGCTTCAATCAGTCGACTAAGTCAACTGACCTAGTCGGCTTGGCTGAAGTCGGTCGACCGGGCCGGTCGACCGACGTGCACAAATCTGTGCACGTTTGGTAGACTTTGGACGGTCGACCGTACGGGTCGACCGGGTTGAGAGCAGTGCTCTCTGTTTGTTTGGGTCGACCGGGCCGGTCGACCGTGGTTGCCCAACGGTCACATTTCTGACCGTTGGCGGTCGACCGGGCCGGTCGACCGTCAGCCTGTCAGGCTGCCACATCAGCCTAAC